>JAMQGT020005329.1:0-13755 GCA_024447675.2 Pterophyllum scalare
AACACCTCACATTGCTATTTGACTATGATATTTAATTACACTTTGGATCTTGGAGTTTAAGTGAATGGATAGCCTTTGTCAGTCTGCACAATCCACAGCAAAAATAATGAGAAATACTGTACATGCACATGTGCCCGCTTGTAATAAATAGAAGAGTAGTAAAATTATCAACCTAAAGAGGGCTTAATTCAACGACACCCAGAAATTCAAATTGAAAAAAAAAATGCAGCAGGCTGGTCCATTTTGCCAAAATTTCATTTCAGCAACTCAAAAATGGTACTCAGTGGTTTGTATGGCCCCCATGTGCATGTATACATGCCTGACAACGTCGGGGCGTGCTCCTAATGAGACAACGGATGCGGATTTAGGCCAGGCGAGCATGTGGGCCGGTCAGTGGTATGAGTTCCTTTGAGCATGTGCTCAGGGTGAACCTGCTCTCATTTGTGAAAAGAACTGAGCGATAGCGGTGGATGTGTCAATTCTGGTCTTCTATGGCAAATGCCAGTTGGGCTCCATGGTGCCGGGCATTGAGCACAGGGCCACTAAAGGATGTCGGGCCTCAGGTCACCTTCATGAAGTCCGTTTGCAATTGCTTGGTCAACATGGTGCAGTGGTTAGCACAGTTGCCTCACAGTAAGAAGTTCCTGGGTTAAAATCCACCATCTGGCCAGGACCTTTTTGTGTGGAGTTTGCACGTTCTCCCGTGTCTGTGTGGGTTCTTTCCTGGTACTCCAGCTTCTGCCCACAGACATGCAGTTTGTAGGGTTAGGTTAAGTAGTGATTCTATAATGTCCGTAGGTGTGAATATGAGTATGAATAGTTGTCCATCTGTGTTAACAGGCTGGTGACCTGTCCAGTCAAAGGTCGTCTTTTGGACAACTGTCAAGTCAGCAGTCTTCCCCATGATTGTGTAGCCTACAGAACTAGACTGAGAGACCATTTAAGGGTCGTTGCAGGTGTTTGGTGTTAATTAGCTGATTAGAGTGTGGCACCAGGTGTCCTCAATATTGAACCTTTACACAATATTCTAATATTCTAATTAGTAGTTGTCAGTTATAATCATCAAAATTAAAAGAAATAAACATTTGAAATATATCAATCATTGTGTAATGAATGAATATAATATAATGTCACTTTTTGAATGGAATTACTGAAATAAATCAACTTTTTCATGATATTTTAATTTTATGACCAGAACCTGTATTGTATTGCTTTGCAACAACGCAGATGGTGCAGGTGGGGTAAAGCCTACTGTTTGAACAAGGAAGTTTTCACCTAACCTTATCATCCTGAAAGATAAGCTGGTGATAGGAATCTGATAGGCCAAATAATCACATGACTGGAAAAGAGAAGGACACAAATACAGTGACATTTAAAGAACGGCCTCCGAGGACTGATGGTGTTAGGAACATGAGCAGAAATATCACTGGTCAGACACGACTTCAGAAATTAAATGAGGGATTTGGGGGACAGAATAAGTGATGAGCTATGTGGAAGTGGAGAATCAAGAGAATAACATGAATTCCCAAAAGAATGAGTAAGAGAAAGATCATTCATTGTTACACACTGTAGAGGTTCATATGATATCAGCACAATATAATTTTCAAGGATGTCCAAATTCATACATGACATGGCACCCCAAACCATATATATATATATATATATATATATATATATATATATATATATATATATATATATGTGTGTGTGTGTGTGTGTGTGTGTGTGTGTGTGTGCAGGGGAATTCAGAAATAAGTTCACAGGCTATTATTGTTATTGTTGCCTACCTGTATAAAGCAGAAATTAGAAGCACTTGACAATGTGGAATTTTTTTTTCAATTTTTAAGGAACCTGGATGTTTGCACACACTGTACACTAACACAACTTATGACCACCTCCACGTATTCTGCCTCTGTCCTCCAATACAAAACTTGTGGAATGAAATAATCACCAAACTTTCTCAAACCTCAGTCCTCTTGGCAGTCACTGTGTCTTGGAGGTTAATGTGCCCTCGTGTAACATAAATGAAATCTCCAGTCATAAGCAGTGTTTTTGAGCTGTGCTGTGTTGTAGAAATTGAGCAGAATAACATGAAGCACAATTAGTTAATCTCTCTTTTCTTTTAGTTGGGATATTTTGTATCGCGCAGACAGACATTAACCTGTTAACTGGCCGCACCAAAATTACCTGAAAAAACTACGTGATGCCCTCTGGTTATTATTGGCTTTGGAAAGCCCATGTTGGAGCCTGTTAACTGGCCACATCCTGTCTGTGGGACATATGAAGTGCATCTTTTATATGGCAGGCTAGACCCTCCCACTTTGATTGACACCTCATTTGGCCAATTATGCCAGCCTGTTAAGAAATTGATTTTCACAGTGCCAGTAATAACCTGTAAAAGATGGCGTCACTTAGCTTTTTCTGGTGATTTTTTTGCTACGGCCAGTTACATGATTGGCCAAATGAGGTGTCAATCAAAATAGGAGGGTCTAGCCTGCCATATAAAATGCACTACGTACATGGCCAGTCAACAGGGGGTTCACGTCCATTTAACGTGAACTTGCTTTTACTGTCGCTTTTGAAATGATCTGTGATTGCAGTTTATTTGCATGTGTGTGTGTATTTGTTGTAATTTTTGCTACCCTCTTGGTAAAGAGATTTTAATCTCAGTGAGACTTTTACCTGGTTAAATAAAGGATAAAAGTAGCTGAAGGCAGGAGGACTCTTTACATTTCATCTCTTTTCTAGGGGTAAGTTTCAGTTATACAATCACATGTCATTTGGTTCAAGACTTGATTTCCTCCCTCAGGTCATACATTTGGGGAAAAAAAGGTTAATTGTTTAATTAGGTTAATTGAACACAGGTGTGAATGACAACACAGGTGAGACTAATCAGGGTGGGGCATACAGGGGGACTAACAACGACAGGAAGTGACACATACTGTAAAGAAAGTGATATTCAGAGCATCATGAGTTCAGGGTGTGAAGGAGAGTCACTAAAACACACTGTTTTACCCCTTTTAATGGATGGAAGATATTTTATTAATGGCGGTATTAGTTTGAACTGACTAATGTAGCCATTTCTTTTCAGCTCAACACTTATGCTGTCCCCCAAACCCCTCATTTAATTTCTTGACTAAGAAAACAAAAACTGTTCTCATTAAGTTTTTTAATCTTGATCCATTTCTAACAGTGCCCCCCCAAGTGTGAATTCTCAGAGAAAAGGCATAATTGTTTTCTCCATTTACATCTTGATGAATCAAGTCATTAATGTTTCAACAGGTGATTATGGGGGGTCTAGTAAGTGAATTATGCCTATGTGCTTTTACAAAGGAAGACTCCCTTTTTGTCACCCAAACACTGACTAAATGTTCCACACAGAGTTGAGTTTAGTCATCGTGTGCTTCAGCTCAGCGTTTGGCTGCCGAGTTCTGGTACTATGGTATCAAACTGTTGCCCAAATCTTAACCAAACCAAACCACAGCAGCCAACTGATTATCTTCAATCAAACAAGGAGGCTTCTAATTAGTGAAATCAGCTGTTGAAATGCTTGGGTGGAATGAAAGCCTACACGTTGTTCCATAGCGGAAATCTGGACCCTACAGCCTGCTGTGACATCTTTGTCGCTCTACGTTCCTCCAAAAAACATTGACTACAAAATCTGAAACTCAGTTTTTACCTTTTGCACAGAAAGCACACGCTCAGGTACACATACTGTCATTAAGCAAACATAATTAAGCTTGTTTGCTTTCTTTTAAACACAAGGATAAAATCACACAAGCCTGCATCTTCATGTTCCACATTTCTCCTCAGAGTCTCCTTTTCTTTTACATTTGCACACCAAAACACAACAACCATTTCACAGTAACCAGGAACCGCTGGCACATTTCCCCCATTCTGAGCATTTCAGCTTTTTGGAGGCATCAGTGGCCCGTAAGCCTTTCCTGCGAGGGAGGTTTCATCAGGCAGGATGAAGAAAGTGCTTTTTAATGCAGAAACAAATATAAACAAAATGAAAATCCTGTCTCTGAAGTGGGTCTCTTATCCGCCACCTCAGAAAGCTTCATCTCATTTCCACACTTGATAGCATACATTGCTAAATAGTCTCCACTGTTTCCTGTTGTTCAACCACTGAGGAGTCTAGAGAGAGGCAAAAAAAAATCAGGTTATATCTTCCCTGTATGGCTTTCCTAATAACAAACATGATTTCTTTCCCCCAAAGGTCTTCTTAGTTATTTCAGTTTGTGTGATTTGTTTTTAGGTAAACACTGTTTGAAACAATATGGTCAGCAGCGATAAATGAGACGCAGATGATCGAGAGACGGTGACATCTCACATTAATTAGTGTGCAGATTATGATGTGGTATTCTACGAATGCACCTGCAATAAAGAAGCGTGGTGTTGGCAGCAGTAATGCAGGCTTTGTTCCAGATGAAGCTGAGGCAGAACCTTTCAATTTAACAGTTCTAGCACTGACCTTTGGTCCTGAAGTCTGGGTAGTGACTGAGGGGGGAAAAAGCAAAAAAAGAGTCTGCTTTCTTTTAGACTGGTTTTCTTTTCTAGGCTCCACCTTAGAGATGAAGTAAGGCTCTTGCACCTTCATTCCCATGCTCTCAAAGCCTCAAAGCCAGCACTTCATCTCAAAAAAGGTTACTCTGAACACCTTTTTTAGTCTAACATCAGGCACCAACACAAGTCCATAAAACATCTGAGAACTCAAAATAGAGTTTTGTACTTGATTTGCCTGAGGCGCACAGACCTGTCTGTAAGGGGTAATAACAGGATCAGTGGAAGGTAGCCCAATCCTGGTCTGGCAAAGCACAACAAAACTGAAGCTGTGTTTGTTGCTTCCAGCTGCGCGAGTTCAATACTTCATAAAAATCATAAAAATCTTTGGGTGCCTCTCCACAGTGAGACAGCCGTATCCATTCACACATGTGACACAACAATGGTCATTACAATCATTATTCCCAAAACAAAACCAGTCAGAACGGTAAACGGTGATCTACTTTTCTGTTTATTATTGAAGGTTCAATTTAAAGTAAGTAGTAATAATAGAAGTAGCAGTAGTATAACTTGTTCACTGGGACAACTATCACAACTTTTCATTGGTACTGAAATTAACTCTGAGTTTGAATAACATCTCTGACAAATTATAAATGACAATAATGCCGATGTGCTGCTGGTTACAATGAAAACACATTTAGATGAATCATAAGCTGATGATCATGACTTTAAACGTCCAGTTCATCCCCCACTCGCCTTACCGCTTATTGCCTCACCCACTGTGTCACTGCAACCCTGATGACACTTTAAAAAAAATTTTTTTGCCGTGTGTGAATGTGTGTGTGCGTGCGTGCGTGTGTGTTTTGGGGAGGGGGTCTGATGTCCTGATATTTAGCAATCGCTTTTTAGCATTCATTGCTTCAGCGGCTTGTTGATAAAAATGTCCAAATAAAAATTAGAATACTTTACATGCAAGCTGCCATGTTCCTGCTGCACTTTGATGCAGAGTGACCTTTACACTCGTTAATAATGCAACGTCTGCAATACCAGAAGCAGATGTTGTTTTAGATGCATTATTTATTTTGTGTTGTTGTTGTTGTTATGGTGTGCTAATGTTACTGGAAATATTAAATATACACACCCACACATACACTTTTCACCTGAGTTGCCTGTAATCCCAACATTCAAGTAAACAATCACACACTTGGCAATGTTATAAACATCAGACATGAAAGTAATTATGATAAATAAAAATATTAACAAATATCTGACTTGATTAAGATATAGTTTTCTTTAGGCAGAGTTCTCATACAAGGATGCAGCATAAAGAAAGCACTGCCACTAACAAATAGACACCCTGTTATTAGAAATAGAAGCTTCTCTGATAGCTTGTTTTTACCTGCCAGCAGTTCTGTCGTGAGCTGATGAACCCAGAAAAATAACTTAAAAATGAAATTAACTCCTTTGAAATTGTAATGGCATGCATCTCAGAAATAAAATATTATCCATTTAAGGACTGACTTGAGTTGCAGGTGTCAGAGTCAAAGGGCCTGTTTACAGCTCCTGAAAGTTGCCAATTTAAAGGAAGTGAAGAGAGATAAAGTCTTTTGTACAGAAACTATAAACAGCAGCAGCTGATGAACAAAGGCCAACGACAGAGCAGCTCTATGTTCAGAATCAAGGTAATTGAAAAACCCGTCTGACAATGGCAGAGGAGTCTAACGATCAATAGACTAATGTAGAGGATTTAAAATGATCAGTAGGACATCAACAAAGAGAAACATTTGAACCACAGAGGACACGACAGAGGTGGCTAAAAATAACAGCAAAGTGAGAAAGTGTCAGTTATGCATGCACAAAACACTGAAATACACACGTACACACACACACACACACACACACACACACACACACACACACACGTGTTACCCCAATCCTGCCTTTCTAGTTAAAACTGGTCTTAATTCTTAAAGGAGGCGCTCACTGAAATGTGTGAAACTGGACCTCACAAAGATAGAAATGCAATGAACAGATGCAAAGACACACACCCGTGAGGCTTTTCTCTGCCAAAACAGCAGTATGAAAATTAACAGCTCAATCATTTTTATTTATTTCAGGTTGAGAAATATTTGCCACGAGACAAAGAAGGTGAATGAAATTTAATTTGTGGTGCTCAAATTCAACATGTATTTCCAGAAATAAAATGCACCTCACGGGAGCAATTTCCAGTGTTTCCCTCCTTCAGTAAAACACACACAAGCAGGCAAAGTAGTTTACTAAGGCATGCTGCCCTTCAAACTGCCAGAGGGAAATAACCTGTCACCTTTTAAATTATGTCTGCTAAAAAAAAAAAAAAAATGTAACAGCTGGAATAACACATTCCCTCACTTTGAAAAGACCCCGAACAATCAACAATAACAGTTGTGAGAGTTTGACACAGACCCTGGGGCATTTCTGCAGAATTTACAGTGGTTTGTGGACTGCCTAGAACAGTTTCACCTTATTTTGTTGAGGCCAAATAACTGTAATGTCAGAAGGCAGACACAAAGCACACACTTATCCATTTGTAAAATCTCAAACTCTGCAGACAGAAAACACTGACAAGTGTTGATTCTGAGTGTAGACAGATGAGCGAGCGGGATGGACACCTGACACTGGAAAAATGACATGTTAGGGAGAAAAACAAGTAGAGCCCTCAAGACTACCCATGTTTTATCTTGACATTGCTCACATCTGGTGCTGTGGACAGGCTGTGAATATAAAAAGAAACAGGAGCATGAAGCCAGTAAAGCACAGGTGAGACGAGACCTGCAAAAACTCTTTGTAAACATGCTGAAATGATGACTTCTGCAGACATCCAACAATGTTGAAACTTGGCTGAACAGTGACAGCATACAAGGACTGTCAGCTGAAATGATTTACATGCCATTTCTATGCCAAGTCATGTTTCAGCCCAAGCATTATCATATAGTCTATTGTATCAACAACACATTTAGAAAGATGGGTGCAATAGAAAATATGAATATAAATATTCTGGGCTAGATGTTGGCTAGCCGTGCAAGCAATATGTTGAGATAACCATAACCCATGGTCGATCAATTAATTTGTTAATTATTAAGTGTAGTTGCTTTTCTTTGGGTGCTGCTACAATATTTGACATTTTTGTAATCGGATGGCTGTGGAACGTCCACTCCATGTACAAAGATTAAATCCATTTTCTGCTTAAAACACTGTGTGTGTGTGTGTGTGTGTGTGTGTGTGTGTGTGTGTGTGTGTGTGTGTAAATTATATGACAGTTTCATTGTGTTTTGCATGGTGAGCTCATTTATACGGCACCTGAACTGTATCTCTCAATTTCACTTATTCAGTTTAGAATAACAGGGTGTTATCAGCTGAGCAGGTTTGGTGTTGGGTTGGCCATGTAGAGGTCACACATGTGTTTGTATCGCGCTGCTCCTGTTGCATAAATGTGTGCTTTTCTAATGATGTTGTCATGAACCGGGCAGAGGAAGGACTGACTCGTGGAACCATTTTTTTGAGGGGCAGATGTGAATTGGGAAAAAACAGAGATGGCTTCACTCCGGGTCTCCGCTGGTATGGGGTTGGGGAATCTGTGGGCGCACACACACCTAAATTTCCTTTACTAACAGGCTGAATGGGCTGGGTCTGCACAGAGACAATGATTAGAGCAGAGAATCAGAACTCAGTTGAACTCACAACATAAGTGCCTAAGTACCGCACCTTGTGGATACAACGATCTGGCGATGACTGAGAAGCTTCTACCGTCATAAATAGTCCACTCCTGACACGTGGCAGGTGCGCCGATTAGGTGATCTCCCACAGGTGAAAAGCCAGCCACAGGGAGGACACCTTCTGCATGTAAACAAAACACACCCACTAACACACCGACACATAATGGGGAGGGGAGCAGGATGATAAGGAAAAAACCAAAAGAAACTGGTGGCCAGCCAGGGAGAGCTCTGGGCACCGTGACAGATAAAGCTTTTATAAGAACATCAATCATATTGTCAACTTTAAACCAAAATCAATATAGTTTTAGCCCAAACAGATGTACATTTAAATGCCTTTTAGACTTCTAATTGGGGTTTATGCATAATGAGAAGCCTTTCTGATTACCTGAAAGTTTTCTTTTCATTTTCCTCATAACAGGGTTTTACTAAGTGGGATTTGGTCCTATTTTCATGGCCATATTAGGGCTATATATGATCCCAAAAAGGATGCCAATTTTGAACTAAATTTGAGCCGAATGGATTAAACACAGTTTCTCAGCTAATGAAAAGTCATGACTGTCTGAACAGATTTAGCCCGTAAAGCAACATTCAAAGATAAGCATTGCTTGATGAGGTGAAGGTGGCGGAAGAGCAATCTCCTGTTGCTTTATCCAAATGTGTAAATTTCAATGGAGCAGCTGGAGCAGCTGGGGCAGTGCCTCTGGGCCCATGAGGTAGGAGGGGCCCAGTTCAGATGAAATTCATATAAACTTAGCACAGAAAGTTTTAAAAAAAATGTGTTTGGTTGATTATTTTTTGTTGTGACAGTGTTTCTTGGCAATAAGTCTCATACCGTTGGGAAGCCTGTTTATTTCCTCTTAAATGGTGCCACATTTTTGAAAGAAAATCCATTTGTAGGTTGAGCAGCACAGTTGAGTATGTGGGTTGTGTCCATAAAAAACTAAGTGTTTAAGTCATGATTCTGCCTAGTGAACCAAACCATAAATTTGTTTATGTTGTATCCATTTTCAATATGAATTTACCTGCAAATATGCAATCATATTTAATCAGTCAATTTAGGCTCCACTGATTAAAAATAGTTGCCTTTTAATAGGGCAGTTTGTCAGTGCAGCAGCATTATAAATTATATTTAACAAGCCAAAGCAAAAACTCTCTCTTTTGTTCCTTGCTTATAAACATTGCAGTTATGTTGTTGTGTTATGGATATTGCAGTTCTTGTGTTTGAGGATAAATCTATTTTGGGCCTGTGGTAGCCTGGTTGAATAAGATGGTGTGAGTTTGTAGCATAAGCTTAAATAAATGTATCAGTTCCCCCAACTGCTGACTGTGGTTGCTGTCCATGGTGCTGATCAAAAGCTGGAATGATGCTACTGATGTTGATTAATGCAATATGATATATAATCTTGTACTTACACTGTGAGTGAGTGAGTGAGTGAGTGAGTTGTGATAGAGAAAGTGAGCCTGCGACAACTCTATGACATGCAATTGTTTAAACCATCAAAATAAGACTAATAATTGGCTAAGTCTATACATATTTGCAGATTTTGGTTAGGTTTTGCATGATCATTATATTATTTTAACGATCAAAAAAAAGAGAGAGAGAGAGAGCAGAGGAGCTGAGGAGGTGCAATAGGCAGATTAATCATCAAAAGAGCTGCTGGATGGGTGCAGAAAAGGAGAAACTGTCAGTTAGACATATAAAACAGAGCTTGTCACAGTTCCAAAGAAGCAGAAGCTATGAGATCAGGGATGGTAACTTCTGAAAACTGAACAAAGTATTGTGGCTATTTGATAATCTTGTTTTCTATTTTTTTTTCCTTATGGTCCTACTGCAGGAAATAGAATACATTTGGTGGGCCTCATTCAGTAATATGTGCATTGAAATGTTGTTAATACGGTCAGACTACAGACGCATCCACACTGGGCAATTTTGTTCTTAACTCCATGCATATGTTAGTGAATCACAATCATTCCAAAGTGCCATGCTTGTGCATTCTGCATATTGTCTGGAAATCTGACTGTAATCTGGCAGCATCATTTTACTTGACTAAATGTTGTGATGGCTAAACAACTTTTATTGTTGAGCTTTTGTCTGAAACTTTGTTCATGCAATTTTAATGAAACTTCAGACAGCATGAACTACAGTGATGATGAAAAATGCTGTTCATTTTTTATATATATATATTTTTTAATAGCCCACATTTCTCTTACATGAGAACAAGACTGAACTGGAGCCGTCTGTTGTGTGAAGTGACTGGGAGACATCAGCAGCCAACAACAGTATTCTGAGCACCAGCCTCAGCTAGATATTTAAAGCTGTTTTCTCCCTGGCAATGATAATAAACACTAAGTGCTTAATTAATAAAATACTAAATGTTAATAAACACTAAGTGCTTAATTAATAAAATACTAAATGTTAATCCTTTAAATACTTTCTCTTTTGGTACACAGATTTTGTAAAGTGAGGTGTTTTCATAGTGTGGTGTTATTGAACAAAAGCATCCAGGGCTGGTCATTGTCAGCTCATAGTAAATACTTTGATGATAAGTATAGAAGTAGTAATATTTACAATTCTTTAGCCAAGAATGAGTGGCAAAAAAGTGGAGATGTCCATGCAGAGGTGCAGTAAGATGCATCATAGGTTCTCCTACATGTTTGTAAATTGAGAGTTAAAGGAGGCATAGTCAGTTAGTTGCAGTCTGCAGTCCCACCACATGGTTTATCTTACCCAACTGTTTTCTAAACCTTACAGCAGATTGAGTGTGGATGCCTGTGCAGTGTACCGTGTGCTGTTGGCCATCAGTAAAACAGGATGAGCACACTCTTTGCCTTATGAGCTGAGGATCCTACAACATGTGCAGAGAGATGTTGAAGATATTCTAATAATTTGTTGTGGGCAGTGCAAAGTGTTTTGCTGTACTCTGCTGAGGGAGCACACCCCCCCACTTAGTGGACAGGCAGTGGACTACTTTCTTTAACAGACTGATTCATCTCCACCAACACAAGGACAGATGCAGGAAATTATTTCTACCTCATCCAATAACTCTTGACAACTCAGTACTTCTGTCAGAGAAGCCTTGACACTCTGCGCTCTTTAGTTTGTTTCGAGTTCTGCACTATTTACTAAACTTTGCACCCTTAGTATGCTGCACACACGAAACAATTTTATTTTACTGACACATTTTACGTATTGGGTTATTTGTTATACTTTATCAGTTTTGTTTGGTTTTTTTTACGTTTACACCCCTTTTATTAACCTTTTTTCTCTGTTTATGGGTATTATTATGCTTCTCTACATTTTGATTGCTTTAGCTTTTTTTAAAATTTTATTCTACTGAGCCACTTTATTATCTGTTGGTTGTTTTTCCCATTCTGCTGCTGCAATAATATAGGACCATTCCGAATTTACTGGTAAAGAAAGTATTTATTTTGATCAATGGATCAAGGGCAGTAGTGGAAAGTGGCAGACAGGCTGAGGTGAAGACTGATGGAAGGTTTGAGCATGTTCAGTGGTGCAGAGTTGGGCTAGATGGCTGGCAGATGGGTAGTGATTCTGGAATTCAGAGAACAGGATTATAACTGGGCAAGGAGAAGAGACTCTACCTTTAGGCCAAGTATTGTCTTACCCATAGCTGGCCTGAGTACATGTGTTACACTGCAGAGCTTGATTGTGAATGGGTGTCAGTTGTCCAGGCTGACAGCACTGCAGGTGATCAGATGCACAAACAAACATGCACAAGACAAACTGGGGACCACAAGAGACATAAGCCCTCTCCCAGCAGAGATGTGAATGGAGGAAGTGAAGCAAAAGACATTTAACAAAATAAGACATCCTTGCTCAGGCATCTCATTTTTAAAGCAATGCTAATGTTTGACACAGCTGCATCATAAACTGTATTTCATGGTGTTAACAGGTATTAGCTGTGTTGATGGCAATTTTTATATTTAGGACCCCTTTAAATTAAATTTACAACATGGCACAGTGTGACAAGTTATCAGCCTTTATCTAATCCCACACAGGAACAGTGAAGGTCGAACAACACATGAATAAAAGGAACCAGCTCGTTGTAGAGTCCCCGTACTTACATGGTTTGTATAATTCAGCTACGCGTGATGCCTCATTTATAGACTGAAGATAAAACTCCTTTGCAAAGGATACATCTGTACATCCCTGACCACAGCTTCTCTTGCAAGCCTCCTCTCTGACCTGTCCAGATACAGTTTAAAATTGAAACATCTGTCAGGATGGTGTGCTGGGGTTGACTGTTTAACTATGAACTGTATCTCCAAACAGGATCAACAAGTCTTCAAACAATGGCTGTCAATGATACAACATTGCACAACATACTTCAAACTTCATTCTGCTTATCTTAATTCCTCTATTTATTTTCCTATTCTTTTCTTTTTTCTGTTTTATTTGGAACTCGGTATCCACAGACGGTTATTTACTCACTGGAAGGATTGAAAATGACTCAAATAGTGAAAATGCAAATTAAAAATATAAAGCTATAAAGCTCACCCTACTGTTTTTGCTCTGAATAAAATTCCTAAAATTTGAATGTATAAGAGCCCCAAAGTCCCTCTCTAAAGCAACACAGCAACTTATCTGTGCTCATGGAAGGCACAGTGACTTATAAAATAAACATTAGTTACAGCCTGGGTACATGAAGATATACTGGCCTACATACAATGTATGATGAATGCACTTTCCTCCCAGGCATGAAAATTTAGTCCTTTTAAAAGTTTTGAAAGCATGCTGGAGGGCTTGTACTCATACACACATATATTTATTCACTTTTGTCTTCATAGCCCCATCGCTTCGAACATTTTCTTCATATCCTGCAAAGTATTGTTGAAATTATTTTCCCTGTAGTTTCCATCTACAGGTCTGTTTCATAATTTACTCCTCGGGGTTAGGATATAAATCATACATTCTCAGATTCCAGCAAACGAGCCCAGAGATTTCAGAGAATGAAGCCCACTCTCATACAGTTGGTAAGCCTGTTCCCCAGTGAGCTGTGCTTGATTTTTAGCTCTCTTTTGCTGCAGAGCTGCAGCACACTGTGGTGCTTCACTCCAAATGGCCAACTTAAAATGCTTCCCCTCTGAAACTGTAAATCAAACACATTCAAAACCGGGAGATGAAGTGGAAGTGAAACTTGAGGACGTCATTTTAAAACGGCGTGAACCTGAACCTTCCACTTCTGCCTGCTCCAGCAAAACAGCCCAGACATGAGAAAGCTGCTGTCTACTGGTTTAATGATCAGACAAACCAGAATTGAATGATCAGACAGATTATGTGCTAATGAGTGCTACTGATTATAATGAAAGAGGACTCTTTAGAGGTGAGGTGAAGTTATTATTATACTCTGAAGTTTGGGATACCTCGTCACAAAAAAGGGTGGGGTTTTTTTCACGCTGCCCTCGAAGTCTCTCTGAACTTCTCATCTCTCAAGATCAGATTTTTCAGTCAACCAAGAAAAAGAATATATGTTGA
>JAMQGT020005330.1:0-54499 GCA_024447675.2 Pterophyllum scalare
TTGCTAGTATGAGCCAGTTATATAGTTACTTGTGTTATAAAACACCATAAGCAATACATATTATTCATTTCTTTTTCATTTGTTTTACCTAATTATTCTTTCTATACTTATAATTCTTATTTTTGGAGGTGTTCTGCTGAAAGAGGAGGCTTCATCTTGCTAATAATAACTAATAAATCTTATAAACCACCATCACTTATTATAACGTTATGACTCGATGACTTGGCTAATTTGAAGTTTTATCTGACAAATTCACCAAAGCACATTAAAAAAAAAGGATTAAAAAAACATGATCATTTGGTCTGACTTTTTTTTCTAATGAAATAATAAATGGCACAAACAGCTTATTAACTAATTGTGACAGCATGCTGCATGTTCCTTTGATGAAGTAAATCAAGAAAAGATAAACAGAAGGCACATAAATCTTTGTAAATAAGCCCTAATTGTCACTGTGATTCATTTCTTTATCAGACAGAAAGAAGAGAGACAAAGATGTAGACACACAGATCCATCCTGCACAGTCCACTGAGCAGCCTTCCCTTTATTGTGTCAAGATTTACATTGTAACCTGGCAGAAAATTTACTGCTGTTGATGTACAGTACGATTTACATCATGGGTTTTGGAAGGAAATTCAGTATTGCAGACTCCTGTAATGTCAACCACGACCGGGAAGGATGCAACGAGCATGCAGTGAGATACTGTGTGATTTTATCTTTACTGACATTGGGGAGCAAATTACGAGAAGGCCCTCAAGGCTTGCATGCTACAGAAAAGTGAGATCCCTGTGGTTATGTAATAATTGTCTAGCCTGATTCAATACACCACAGTTTCACTATTCTGAGATAGCAGAAAATTTGCCAGTACTCGGCCAACAGAACAAAGCATCTCTACCTTGTTAGCCTCAGTGGTTTCTGAAACAAGGTTTAGTGCCTGCTGACTGATTTTGTCCTCATGGGATATATTAGGCCATATATGGTAAAAACTGCCATTTTTCCTTTTTCCATTTTTCCAAGACTTGTGAAAGTATCTCCTGAAACAAAGACATGGACTTTATCTGTTTTAGATTTGAGGCTGGACTGAGATGGTGTCAGCTTTTTTATTTTATGTGGCTTGTACCGTACAGTGATGGTCATATCATGCACTTCAGATGTAGGACTTATGTTACATCTACTGAAATTGCACTGAGACTGACCAGCATCACTGCTGTCTCTTTGCAATGCCCCAGATCTCTCGTAAATGCTATACTCTCTCAGGTATATGTAGCTTGAGGCTACTTCCATGTGGCACAGATTTAATTATGTGCCATATTTAGACATATTTTAAATGGATTTGAGGGACAAAAGAAGCCGATGGAGTCCCAGTATTCCAACACTGGAGCACAGCTGCAGTTAGAAAAGGAAATAATCTGGTTGATACTATCTGGCTTTTGAAAGCCTCAAACTGGTCTCCACTTTTAGTAATTAAATTAGACAGTCATAGCTGCCAAGTTTTTGATGATTGGACAAAAGGAGTCAAACAGCACTGTGTTTGAGCATTCCGAGAGTCACAGACTGTTGGGAATGCCAATAACATTTATAGCCAGAAATGGAGGCCTAAGTCACCATAGGCTTCGAGATCCATGCAAAGCTTCATGGTTAGGATGGGATAATTCAGCTCGTCACATTTGCTCAAAGATCAGTCCAGAAGGATTTATCACTAATTCATGTGGTTTTGAAACTATTTGAATTACAACCCTGATGGCTGCACTTCCACTATAATCTTCTTACGTGTTGCCATCTGCTCTACATAAGACTTAATGATGTTCTAGTAACGAAGTGGCCAACATCTTCTGTGATCACTGTTAAGGGAAAGTTGTACAATTTCAGTCAACTTGGCAATGGTGAGACAGAGAAAGAGATTATGAATTACTCCATGTAAAGTATTCCTTCTATGACAAATGTATACACAAAAAGTTCACAAGTGAGATGAGATTCTGCGACTTCTCCAGCTTCTTTTCAGGAAACTGATTTTATAGTGTGGATTTTCTCTTTTCTCTTAAGTTAAAATTATTCTGACCTATAACTGTAACCAAAATGAATGCAAAGATTATGTTTGCATTAACCCCGAACCCCTTTCAGATTGAGCATACATTGATAGCTAGATCATTATGAGGTTTTATCAAAAAGATAATTGACTCTGTCCATAAAAAAAATCAAAACTTTATCTGAAATTTGTCCATTTCCCCTTTCAAAGTTGTCTGCACCGCTACCAGCGCTCCTGCTATTTTAAAATCACTCCCAAGAAGTTTTATTCTGAACAGTTTTACTGAATATCATTATAAATCTGATTAGCCATATGCAAGAGATTACAATAGATTATTTCATATATTTTCTTGCACACTAATGTGCTAGCTACTGCAGCACAGTCTCCAGTAACATTTTAGCCAACTTTCAGCATTGCAAAACAAACAATCTTCCTCACTTTGAGTCTTGCATCATGCAGTCTCTGTATAGAAGTGTATCTCTGCAGTGGTTAGTGTCTTGCCTCTTTGCACAACATGGGTAACATCTGTGACAGCTGATTTTCTCCCAGGGAATTGGCAGTATACCAGAAGATCTTGCAGCTGTTACCCTCCTGGGCTGCAGATAGAGGGCTTCTGAGCCAGGTGGAAATTTGCTCAGGTATTTTTCAAGAAACGATAAATGCACTTCAAACATAGTTCCTCTCAATGTAAAAGAAATCTGGGTAAAGCATGTAAAAATATAACCATAGGTCCATTCACATTACTAAGTTCAATTAATTGATGCACATTCACACAATGGTGCACACATAGATACAAATCAGGAAACATAATTAAATGTTTGTGGAGTGTGTGTGTGTGTGTGTGTGTGTGGGGGGGGGGGTGATGCTGGAGTGGAAGACGTGATGGCGTAATAGGGGCAAGTAATAAAAGGTCAGTTGACTGATGATACAACTGTATATGTAAAACAGGAAAAGGAAATCACATTTCCATATGCTTACTCTATTAACCAATTTCCAATGCTTCAGGTCTGCATTCATATTTTAAAAAATATGGAATAATACCTTCACATAATTATCCCCTGCATCCATTACACAATTTATTTTTAAAAAGTAGGTTAAATATTTCAGAATTGCCGTGGAAAACAACTGACAATATGAATATTGGGAGTAATAAATAAGTTCATGCTACTTCTAAATAAGTCACTGCAGAGGGATACCGGCACAATGTTTGGGAGAGTTTTACTATATAAATTAGATATTTTGTGCCGACTGATTTACTCTGCCTACCTCTTAGCCATATCCACACAAGTAATTTCTTAACAAGTAATTTTTTATTTAAAATTCATACAAAAAATAAACTCCACTTCATAACAAAAAATGATGAATGACAAATTATGAAGACTGAGGTGTGAATGTGATTTATTGTGATGTCAAAATTATTGCCAGTTTTGCATTAATGGAATAGATTTTTGTGAAATTAATACTATGAGTTATTAGAAATGTTGCATTAAAGGAATACCCCCCAAAAGCCAGAATTTGAAGAAAATATATCCTCAAGGAGTGTGTGGAGTTGATGAGGTAAAGAAAATAATAATAAGATATAGCCTATTTCATTTACATTTCTTCCTGAGGTAAAAGAGGTGAAACTCAACTATAATAGAACTGGATAAAATGTGAAACTTTTTTTTGTGAAAGGAAAATTGAAAGCTTTGAATATGTGTTTTCTATTGAAAATGAATTCATTTTTATTTCTGGACTGGCGTGCCGAACAATCAGCAGTCCAAGGAGATCAAGCTGCCACCTTGATAGCAAAGAAAGTCAGATGTTTTATACACTGCTCAAAAAAATTAAAGGAACACTTTGAAAACATATCAGAGCTCAGTGTGTATGTGTGTGTGTGTGTGGGGGGGGTCATGCTGCATAACTATACTGATACGGACTGGGTAATGAGTTAGGAACAAGAATTATCAACCTATAGAGGGCTGAATTCAAAGACACTGAAAATCAAAGTGAAAAAATGGTGATGGTGAACTGGGGGATCTCCTCTTAGATCTGGACCAGGTGGACCACTGAGCTGCAACCTGGTGATGGACCGAAACATAATGTCCTAGAGGTGGCGTCTATTGGACTTAGGTCAAGCAAGCATGGGAGCCAGTCAGTGTTATCAATTCCTTCATCCTCCAGGAACTGTCTGCGTACTCTTGTCACATGAGCTCGGTCATTGTCATGCACCAGAAGAAGACCCACTGCATAGCACAACCTGTGCAACCTGTGTAGGATCCAGGTATCACCTCATCCTACCATTACTGACACTGAGCCTAGCCAAATGCAAAACTAGCATAAAAAAACAAAAAAACAGGAAAGATGAGGAGGCAAAAATGTCTTTTTTTTTTCTTTTCTTTTTGGAGCAGGAAATTTTAAGAGCAAACCAGGAGACCTTGTCTTTAAATAATTTAAAATCTGCTCTTTTGGTCTATTTTTTTTACTGGTTTGGTTCTTCCTCGAGCTGCCAGGAAGGTGCCATGTGCCTTGTGTGTGTGTGTGCATGCGTGTGTATCGGCACGGAGGGAGGGTGACAGGAAGTTACCGTAAACACTACATCACCCCGCCTTAACTAACTTTAAACACTTTTGTAAGAAAAGTTGTAAATTTTACAAGAATTCCACGCGGGCAGATACAAACCCACATGCTACAGAAGGTGAGGTGACAGAAACAAGATGGCTGAGGGGGGAAAAAGCAGCACTTAACACCTTGGGTGACTTGCCTAGGTCAGGTGTATAGCCTGTCAGGCCTTCTTGTGCTCCACCAGAACATCAGAGATTAAGGGTTTACAAAGTAGACCAAAGCCTGCCTGCAGAGAAACCCTGTCCATTTGTACAAATACACTCTTTAAGCAAGTGACAAGTGGATGGACTTGCTGGAATTAAGTCATACTCTTAAATTATTTTATCTGATGAGAGAGAGAGACATTTTCTGAACTTTGAGGAGTCATGCTTAACAAGCAGAAGGCCCAGGTAGCACAGCTGGCTCTCAGAGATCTTACCTCCAGGTGCACTAACGGCTGGAGCCATAATGGACAGCCTGCAGCTGTTCTGATGGTGAGTAGGTCTTTTATTTTTCTTCTACCTCCGGCAGTGCTCTTGTGTTGTGAGATTAATTCACACATGATCAAATCTGCATCTGTCTCCTTTCCCATATTGTTCGTGCTTGAATAATGGATTTATAAAGACAGCTTGTATTCTAGGCTGTGCAGGGAACTTTTCTCTTGGTTTCTGCAAACTTTTGATTCATGATTATGTTGTGCAGCGAAGCGGGTTTAGTTTGGTCTGAGATTCCACTGTCAGTCTAGTTATGCCTTGTTTTGAAGCCAGAATATTTCAGTGGCATTGTTCTTTTAATATTTCAGTCTGCTGGTCTCAATTTTGACTCTAAAGCCACAAAACTTTGGCTTGAGAGAAAATTTTAGATCTGATTTGTTGCACCAACTAGCAAAAAATGGAAAGGGTTAACTGACAGAACTTTTGCTGCTGTAATAATGCACTGTCACCAAACTTTAGAGGGACATGGCTGTGCTGTTGTTAGATTCTTAACTTTTCTATGAATTATTTTCTTTTTGTTCACTGAACGAGTCAATTAATTCCACAAAAATAGCACAGAGTCTGGTGAGACTTTCTTTTCAGCAGACACGCTGTTGAGTTTAAAATCCTTATTTACTCCATTTTCTGTGCAGTTATCCCTCGGCTGCTCTTATTCTAGTTCACAGGCTGTAAGCTGGTGCAGATTAGTTGACTTATTTATTACAGAGGGTGTCTGTTGTCGATTGCAGAGCTTATCCAATGTGATTAATGTTGGGTTTGTGGAACCACCAAAGCAAACACAGACTGGTCTTTTTAAAGGGTCTCCTCTACCAAGGGATGCATTGGAGAGATATACTTACAATATGTCTAATGCTTTTGCGTTGTTTAGAATTTTTCTGTTAATGTTTTTTGTCCGTGAACAGATGAAGCCATGGAGGTCCCAGTTTTTATTACTTTCTTGTTTTGCTGGGGCTTTAATCCGGCTCCCAAGAGAAGCTGAATAATTGGCATTTCTTTTCTTTTTTTCAGCTATTACAAATGTCTCACTAATGTTAAGATATATTGATTAGGTCATCTTGCCAAACATTTTCAAGATTTGTCTGCAGTAGACTGCACAGACCATGTAAAGTTAATGCATGAGCAACATGAATTGCATTACTCTGTGTATGTATAAACAATGCAAAAGGTTTGCGCTCCATTGTGACTTTTGCCTCTGGTTTGTTCCTTCCTGCCAACACTAGTATGATTTATTCACTGTTGATACAAATTATTATACAGGTAAGGTCTGCTGATTCTCCAGTATGTATGTTTACATTAGTAGTGAAGCTGAGATTTACCACATCTCTTCTGTGGCATGAATATATCACTTTTAATTCTCTTCTACGTTGTGTGCATGTTTGGCTACACATGCACTCTGACTGGTGTGTGCGCCTCTATGAATACGCACATATGTAGGCTATGCGCATAAAGCTTCTACACAGTTTCAGCTTAGTGTTGGTATTGGACTTTGGAAATTCCCTGAGGCGAGGATCTGCTCTCCACCCAAACAATGAGGTGCAGCTTTTGCTCTCTTGGTGAATGAGGGGAAGCAAGCCCGTTCAGGAGGTCAGCTCCGAGCTGTTGACATTGCTCCCTGGTTGCCTGTAGTTCTGGGCAGAGCCTCATTATCACAGGGTCTGCTTGGAAGAGAGTGGGCTTCGTTAGGAAGCAGCTGTCAGTGCTGAGGGGAGAAGGCATAGGGAAAGAGCAGATAAAGTAGAGCCTACTCTGCGGTCTATCGGCAGTGGCGCTCAAGGGCCAGTTGGCTGTAGCACTATAGCCTGGTGTGTGTGTGTGTGTGTGTGTGTGTGTGTGTGTGCGCAACAAGTATTTCAGTATTTTTTTCAGTATCATGTCTATGTCATCAGCATACCGTCTACTGGAATAATAATTTTTGGCTTTCCTGTTTGTTTAAGATTCACTTTTGTTCATAATATACTTCTATTATCTAATTATATGTATATATTCACAGGGCAAGAGGCCCTTGATATGAGATAAATCATTTACACAAAACAGATGCAGCACAGGAGCTATGGGAACATTTTCATCCAAAAGCATAGAAGCAGAATAAGCATTACTTTTATGGTTATAGTGTGGCATATGTCTCCAGTTACGTTTGTGGCATAATTGCTTGACTTGAAACTCACTCATCTGTGCCAGATTTCAGAACATCTCTTTCAAATAGGAAAATATAAATAAATTGAAAGATGCTGAAGCATGCAAGCTGTAAAAGATAACAATAAAAGGATGTATCTGAGCCAAGGGCCAAGGAAGAGAAATATTTAGAAATGCAGAAAACCCATTTCCAAGCATTATGGGAAACAAGATGAAATGTATGGAGGTTTCCAGCATGTGTCAAGTTTCATGTCTGTCACAGTCGATCAGTGACCGGAGCTAATGAGATGCTACATGCTGCCTGGGACTTGAGCTGGAAAACTGCTGTTCTGGTGCACATTAGAATCTGGGGAATTCCAAAAATCTAGCATCTGGTGAAAAACAGAGCAACCCTCTGTGGCACAGCGGTCATTAACTTCTGGGATTTACTGAGATACGATACCCTGTTGAGAAAAAGTTTCCACACTGATGAGAACAGTTCTTCCAACTTTAGCAATTTTCTGCCCAACGGAAGCAACACGAGTCAGGAAAAGACGCTGCCGATGTCTTTTTATTAGGAAATGTAATGGATATTGAATGATGGCATACAGATGTAGTCAAAGATGTATGTGTGCTGCAGTGGAGCAGGTTAAGGCGTAGATCAGCACGTTGTAGGAGTAGTTTGAGTGATAATAGTGTTGCTTTAAGAAAGCTGAGCTTTGATGCACTTTAGCTTTTGAAAGGCTTAAGTGATTTGAAATATGTAAATGCAAAATAATAACTTTCAAAAAAGTTTTTTTCAGCATGAGAGGGAAGAAAAACCTGAACAAAAGAAAACACTGAGCTTTTAATAATTTTCCATACAAAACATTCAATTGGTAGGTCATATTTTACTATTAATTCTCAAGTTAAAATTAATCCATGCGGATATGCAATGAAAGAAAGCAGGGAAGATACCCCAACATAAAAAGTGGCATTTCGTTGCCCGAGTGTGTGTTGGTTGGTCGGTTGGGGTTTCTTTAAGTAGCTTTCCCTGACTTCAAACCTTGGCAGATTACACTTTGGTCCTGTAACTCAGTAAACCCAGAATATAGCACTAACTTGATTACATTTCAACCAAGGTGATCCCTCAGCAGATAACAGCTGGCCAAGGCAACATTCACAAAGTGTTGTAAGTCTGAGAGACCAGTCACTGAACTACTGCTGCCCAATCGATGGGGCTCTTTAATAGCAATTTCCAGGCACCCTGATGCTATTGATTTCAGTCGACAAACATTTCACTTTGATCATTATGATCCCTGGCTTGCAGCACACTTCCTGGGGCTTCTCCTCATGAGAGGCTTACAATTGGTCTTCAAATGGCAATCTAGTGATGGCTGCCACATCGACTGCGCCCATCCACAGCGGAGAGAGAAATTGAATTGTATTTGAAGAAATAAAGTACACAAACAAGTTAACATTCCTGAAAAATTGAGTGTTTAGTGGCTATTTATCTTTTTGAATGCATCTCTAAAATTCATCCACTTTTCCCACTGCGTGTCAAAATTTGTTGCCGGCTTGAGCCAGTTTTCTTTTTTTTTTCCTCCCCCCCCCCCATTTCTTAAAATGGTTCATTAGCTTCCAATTCACCCATTGGTAAGCCTTATTGTTCAGCAAACCAATATTATACGATGAAAGGAAGAACACAGAAGGAACTCTGGAGACTAATTAGAAGTCCTCAAACTTAAAAATCTGTTCAAAGTCTTGTTGTTGCCAGCACACAGAGGCATTGACCCAGGGTCTCATTTAATGTTTCTAAGTATCTATTAATGTTCTTTGGGTTGTGTTTAGAGCTAGGGGAGGCACATGAGCAGAACCTGATGGATGAGAAACATTAGATGCCCGGCAGGCACTGAAGTCTAATACAATGCAGTCATATGACTATTTTTTTTTTCTTTTCATGTATTTCATTACATTTCTCTTTGGTGGAATATGTTTCTGTTTAAATAATGTATCGCTCCTTTTCTTCCAGGTTTCTCTCCAAAATCAATCGGTAGCTGTCTTCCCAGAGATAAGCATGCCTTATTAATGTTAGATCTTTATCGTGCCAGGAGGACCACAGGCAATGCTGCTGAGTCTGCTGATAATTGACATTTTCTCTAGATGAGGGTATTTATCATTCTATCAATGTCTGTGGGAGGTCCCATAGAACCTACTGTACCCCTACAATATTCTGAGAAACAAGCTGGGATTTTGCACTATGTATCTAGTATCGCATGCAGTATTCATCTTTCCTCATGAGAGGAAAAAGTTTGTTTCTTAAGGGAGGAAGGAAAGGATATTCCATCATTGAGCAGAATAATACAGGTTGAGTGTGAGCTTTAGAAAAGGTGATATTCACAAAGTGAATGAGCTGGGAGGTGCTTTTCAGCCACTCTCAAGTATACACACAGCAGCGTGACCAATAGCCCTCCTCCTCTAGAAGACAGTGGATATTGGAAGCATTCACTGCAGCTCACAGTGATGGTAGTACATAACACTGACAGCAATGTCACTTTAACCATAAGAATTTGCATTTATATTACATAATTGGAAGATTGGGCCCCGAATTGCATCATTCTGTGCTGATGTAATGACGTAGATTTGGATGCATCTCAAAAATAATGCGCCTTGTAATCTAAGGTTTGTTTGTGAAGCACCATAGCAGCTATCAACACTGACTGAAAGCCATAGTTGGGATTCATTTCAAGCATCTATGATAGCTTTGAGCTCAACATGAGGAAAGGCAAATGGAGCAGTTTGATAAAAATATGAGAACCTCCTCAGACAGATTGTTTTAATAATAGTGTAAAAGTGTCACTCTTAGCAGTATAATACAGACCAAGCCGCACCATTGTTGTGTTTTTGTATTTTCTAATTGGTGTATGTTTTTGCTGTGTTTTCAGTTTTTGTTTTGTTTACTTTGAATTAGTTACCAGAATGGAGTTTTTTTGTTTTGGTTTTTTTTTTTTTTTTTTTTTTTTGGTGTTTTTTTATTTATTTATTTTTATTGTTTGAAAATGTTTCATTTTAGTTTCATTTAATTTTGGTGTTAGTTTCGGTTGTTTTAATTATTATTATATGGAGAGTATTTGTCAGGGGTAAAGATAAAAAGTTCAAAATGCATTAAAATATAAACACAACTTTTCATCAGGTTGGTTGTTCAGAGACATGTAGACATCTAAACATAAAAAGCATCATCAGACTGGTTGTGACTAAAACTAAGGACAGTTTTTAATTAGTTTTAAGTACACAATGTGATTTCAGTTTGTTTTTTTAAGTCTACTTTTATTTTGATTTCATCAAACTATAAAAACAAAGCTAAACTGGGTTTAGCTTTGCTTTTAGTTAACTGTAATAACCATGACAATCAAGCCTGGCCCTCAAGCAGGACAGAGTACACAGCTTTTGAAACAATAAACAAACATTACTAATCAAATTCAAGACGTATGCCAGCCTAGACATTAATTTTACAACATTTGGCTACTGTTGTCAGTGTCACAAGACATTAGATGCAACACAACCAAATGAAAAGCTGAGGAGTTTGATGTGATATATTACTGAAATAAATCCTATTGGGGGAAACGCATTTTGAATGAGATCAGTGTAACTGCATTTGACACACTTCATTTCATCCTCATCTGTCAAGTTTAGCGAAGATGCGCATGGCTTAATGGAGGGTACGTGACAACATCTGAAGTTTGAATGCCATCGGAGTGATTCCAGGTCATGTTGTTCTTGTCAGGATGAAACACAGCAGTTGTTTTCTACTACTGTGGTCACTGCAGTGTTAAAGGTGAGTCCCTGCACTGAAAGTGAACTTACCATATAGCCTGCTGTAGACGCTGCAGTCAAGATTACAAATAGATGAAATGTATAAAAATCCTTTCATTTTATACATTTTTATATTGTGATATGTGGTATAGTATATTTTCTGGACCATCAATTAGAATATTGAATAAAATGGCTTGAAATGAGTGTCCTCACCACATCACAAAAAAAGGTAAAGAAAAAAATCCCAGCTGTTGTCTTTATATATATTACTGCAGAAAATTACCTCAGCAATTACTGCGATATTTCTACCTTTCTAGAACTGCACATAATGATCCAAGGCTGGATTGGACATTGTGGTATTCTATACCCTATCTTTTAGTACTCACTATTTATTATATTCAGAGGTTGAAGGGTAAAAAACAAAACAAAAAACACTTTAGTTTATAACACACTGATAAAGTTCCACTTTGTTTTTGTCCTTTTCACAGAAACATGGTTCTTTTGAACATTGTATGCTGTACAACATGGTGTGAGAATCACAGAAATTTGCTGCGATAAGTGTCTCATTGCATAATCCATATCCCCCTGCCCAGTAGCCATGAACATCACTGTGATTTCCTCACACATGACCTTCTTTTGTGTGGGCTGAAAAGCTTTTGATTTTCTCTCTGACATGCAAAATCAGATTATGAATCACTGACAGAAGACTTCATTAGTGCTCATTTGACCCTGCATGCTGAACACTACAATGATTTAAAAAAACGTTCCTGAACTTGTGTCTGTCCACCATATTGCTCACCAAGACACCGCAATTCACATGACAATAAAACTTTATTATATACTATTAATTGATTGTAATAAAAAGCTAGACCCTGCTATTTGCCTATACACAGATCACACACTCAACATCTGGCCTTCATTGGCCTAATTATTGCAAGTAATGAGATGCTAATTTCAACACTCATACTGCATGCATGAGCGGCCAGATTCATGTGAAACAGAACTTTATGACAAAACTAATAAATAAAACATCTTACTGGTAGTAAACATTGAGCAACTGAGGGAAAAAAACAAAATGGGGAGGAACGCGGGGCCCGATGATTAACAGTGCTTTTACATAATCACGCCTGTGCCTGAAGGATAGTTTCTTTTGCCCCACTGTTTACTGGTTTATGAGGAGAGTGATGGGCCATTTCATTAGCTCAGCAGTAATTAATGCTCAAAATTAAGCAGACTTTGATCAATTATAGAGGCTAGTGTTGTAATATACTTCATTACTGAACTATGAAAGTAGTAAAATAGTAAAACTAAAAAGTTTCAGGAGAATGAAGGCCCGTATCAAAATTTTCAACAGTGTGAAATTAAGCCTTAAGATTTGTGTCCTGGGAAATAAATTAGCTCAGTGTAGCAGTGTAAGAACTGGCCCTGATATCTGAGTCTCCAGCCTGCATAAAGAATAGATCTCTGGGGGCAATTCCTCACTGCAAGATAAATGAGTTAACCAGGAAACTGTTATTCATCAACACCCATATTAACGCTGTACCATTGCTTGTTTTGGCTAGTTCTTGATAAGCCACTGCTAGCCGCCAATTATTTGTGATGGCCACTGTGTGCAATCAGCAATGGCATGTAGAAAAGGTATCAAAGGATGAGTGATGATAAGAATAGCGATCAAGCACAGAAAAACAAAGGCCTCTGCAGACTAACAACAGATATCTTAACAGTCCCATAAACGCCATCTGCTTGAGCTCAACGTCTGTATTTGTCTCAAAGTGAGGATCCTTGCTTAACTGTGCAAGGTGAGGCACATTTGAAGGTGCACATTACTCTTTTTGAACTCTGTGAATAGTCTATACCTCTCACCTGGATTTTATTTTCAATCTCAAGGAGGATACAAAGAAGGGAGCATACAAATGTTACCCAGACAACCACAAAACTTCACAAATAACTGCACTGTGTGTTCACAGCTCTGTTAGTCACTGTGATCACAGCTTTTGCTGATAGTAAAAGGTGAAGAAGAGGTGTCACAGCAATCAGTAACCTTGGATTATAAATGTGCACTCTAAATTTCCTTTAAATGGAAAGTTGTGAGTAATTACTGAATATTTCCTGTCAAATTAAAATGGCTCCATTGAGGCAGCGGTGCCAGCTGTAAATAAGAGGAAAGAATAGGTTAAAATATAGCTGATATTTCTCCATCTGTAGTTTTGTTAGAATGACAAAGAAGAAAAGGGATGGATGCTGAATTTTTTTTTCTTTTTTTTTTGCTGATACAAAACATCCTTTCCTAAAATCAGCTCACTGACATACCAACGATATATAGAAAACACCTTCCATTTTACCCCTAATGGAATGAGCACAGCTGGTGGCTTCACTTCATTTCCAAGATTTTAGATCTTTGAAGCCGAGGCTTATGACACCGATATCCAAAGCTGGATAAACAAAGCCTGCTTTCACCATGACTTGATGAGAGGTGGAATGAGAAAACATGTTTTTCAGTATTTTTTTCTTTGTATGAAAACAGGCTTTATGTTTCAAAATATAAAATGATTCTTGACAAGGTAATATTTCACATGAGCAGCTTTAAAGTATTCTTTTAAAAAAAAATCTAAGTAGTCTTTGACTCATGAATTATTTCCCTGGGTCACTGAAGTCTTTGGCACTTGATCTCCAACTCTGTCAAGAGAGGGGATTTGAATTGATGTGACTAATGTAAAACAAGGCCAACTGTCAGATGTAAGCCAGTCACTGCTAGTGCACTTTTGCACCCTCCATTTCCAAAGCATAATGATGCATAGCCATCACACTTAAGCCCAGTCTAGTGCCTACATATGGAAAAGGTGTCAGTTGCAGCTAAGGAAATTATGCAGTCCACTAGTTCCCTGTCTAGCGTGGCATCTCAGCTGCAGGGAGCATTCCCTGAAGAAGAGATGACATGTTTATGAGTTATTCCCCTGATGGGGACCTACAACTAGGAATACAGACTCACCCGTTACCCTTAAATGGTCCACTATGGGAGGTCTATTGTCAGTAACTAAATAAAAAATATTCCTTCCACCAAACTGACTATTATAAACGATAGTTACAGCTATCAGGAAGGAATCATTTGAAATTATAGAACTATAATCACCGATGCCTAATTTATAAAATTGCATTAATCTTGAGGATTTAGTGTTTTAGGGGTTTGTCAAACAATTGCAGATGCAAAATGAAATGAATCCTCATGTACCAGTCATTTTAGAAGTGAGTGCACAGTATGAATGTTAAGCACTCTGAAAGCTTGCAGACATGGAGCACGTTTGTTTTTACTGTCATTTGATTGAGAACAAAACTGACACTTAGGGCTGTTTGACTTTTGTGACTATTGCGAAGCGCCCACTTTTCTTCCCAAAGGGTAAGCTCTTGAACATTATATTCATTGAAAGTAAGCCTCACAATTAGTTAGGTTATCAGCCTTCTTAAGAACTCCTCTCACAAAATAGATATTGAGCGGATATAATCATGTGCAAATTCTAAGCAATGAGTGTGCGCTAACAATGTATTATCCATAAACTGACAGAAAACATTTTAGAATGAAGGCCGTCATATATTCCACAGTCTCACATGAATAACCATGGCTTTTGAAAAGTAGAGGAAAATAACCTGTAATAATTTGTCCCTCCAGTCGTGTGGAGATACTGCTGTGGTGTTCCTCTATTTGTCACTGTCAGCCTCCAGACTAAGGATATGAGAAGGCAGCAGAAAGAATGGGAGCGGTGAGGGGGTAGCGTTGGTGAGACGAAGGGGAGTGTGAAGAAAACGCTGAAGTATGTGATTAAGAATAATGAGTAAAAAATTGCATAAAGCCTTCTCCCAAATCACATATCAACTCCACGCCTGGCATTATCCCTGAAGCATCTCATCAGTCCTGGACCAAGTCCCCATCGTTCTGCAGTGCAAGTACACGTGCACCCACCCACCCACACAAACACACGCGCACACACACACACATACACACACAGACAGCCATCACAGCCCATTTGCAGCTAACACATGAGCCAACATTTCTTTCCTTTTCTTTCTTTCCCTCTCTCTTTCTGTAGCTATCTTTCTCTCAGTTGATCTACATTGTCTTGGGTGGTAAAGCAATGGCAGGAAAAAAGACCTGTCAAGTTTTATATAAATACAATGACCTTCCATCCTTTTGCTGCTGTTTCACCACTCCAGCAAACACAGCTAGGGCTGCGCGTTATCTTCAAACCACTGTTTGGAGAGGCATCTCTATCAGAACATTGGGAAAACATCCAATGCATATCAATTGAAAGTCTTTGATTTTTATTTGTTCTGCATTTGCTCTGTCTTGCTATGGTACACAGAAATGACAGCAGGGTCCACTGTATAAACTCTCAAACCACTTGAATCTTGTTGGACTTTGCTGGAAATATTCAATCTGCAAATGTTGAAAATATGAGTCATGTCTCATTTTGGCCTCTGCCCTCCACTTCCCTTATGCGTCATATTGTGCTTTAATGTATTTTAAACCGTACATATTGTTGATATTGATGTTAAAAGATGTTGAGAATATTTTAGGTGGCTGCTTAAGATTCGCCAATAACATTAAAAACACTCGTTGCTGTGGCTCAGGTACGGTAAGGTCGGTCAATCGATCCCCGGTTCTTCCAGTCTGCTTGCTGAAGTGAGATACTGGGACCCAACAGTTGCCCTTGATGTGTCCATTGGAGTGTGGATGTGGATGTGTGGATGTTTGTCCTGGTGCATCTCAGATGCGTGAACTGGAGTTTGAAAGTCTGGTCAGTTCTCTGTCAGGCAAATGATGTGAGCTGCATACATAATTGGAAAGCAAGGGGAAAACCTGATCTGATAAGGAGAGATAGCACCCAACCCTCTTTGGATGGTGCAGCTCTCATATCTAGAAATTTGGTTGATCTTATTAGACTACCTAAAACTTGAGAATCCAAAAGTTCAGAACAGGAAGCTGGATCTTGGATGCTCTTCTTGCCATCCTCCCAAAACCCCACCCAGTACAGACTGTGTCTGCTCCCTGACCACCTAAAATAAATAAGCTCATAATCAATAAATGATGGGCAATTCATAAAAACCCACAAAGAAAAAAATTAAAAACTATTCCAGCAGCATCAAAGATGAGAAAAATTAAATATGGACTATTAAATATTAGATATCTCTTGTGAGTCTTCAGTAGTAAATGTTTTAATAATTGATCAAGATATTTTGGTACTTGATTTTTTTTTCTTAAAGAAACCTGGTTATAGCTGGAGGAATAAGTTACTTTAAATGAACCAACTACTCTGAATCATACAAACAGTCATTGAAGCACAGGCTGAGGAGCAGCAGGAGGAGGAGTGGCAGCAATCACTCGCTCAAGCTTATGAATGAGACACATACCTGATCTGAAATACAACTCATTTGAAAGCCGTAGCCGCTTGCACCCTAACTGGAAAACACAAGCAAACTGTCATTTTTGTTGTTGCGTATTGTCTACCTGACCCTTTAGTTGTTTGTTTTTTTATGAAATAAAATGCGATGCTGAAACCCTCAGCACTGCATTTTATTCATTATTAGATTCCTAGCTGGCATGTAATAACTAAACATATAATCCTGAAACCCTCCTTTGTTTGAATGAATAGAGCAAACAGCAACAAACATCCTACAGCAAAAATATTCCATTACAGCATGTGTACGTGTGAAAATACTGTAACGAAATTTAAGGAAGTGATTCCACTCTTATTTCCATCAGTGCCTTGAGCCAAGACAGTGGCGAGCAGCTACATCGCCATACAGCCTTTCACAAACAAGACGTCCAGCAGCAGGCAACAAGCAAGCTGGAAAGGCAGTGAGAATTTCACATGATCTTATAAGGCCTATTAAATTGGTTTTTAAAAATGCCTTTCATGGAGCTGGGACTGTTTACTATCATCACAGAGAGGAGAAAACAAGCACACATGCTAAGCAATCGACTTTATAACTTCCAAACCACCCACAAAAATCTGTTAATTGCAAAGCACTTGGTGACAGCTAAATAACAGAGCATTATAATCACCTGCCTGTCTGGTTTGTTTCTTCTGTGGACACACTCAAACTGCAGCTGTTAGTTGGCGAGCTAGCCTTCCTGTGTCGTGCTTACCCTACCCCCCTGGCTCTCTGGTCTTTCTGTTAATATGGCATTCCGCAATCCCATTCAGCTTTTTTCTCTAGATATTGTCTTTCTATGAAGGAGTAGTGTTGCCAGCTGCATCTTAAGCTGGTAGAGTTTGTCCACAGAATGACATTCACTGGAGAGGCAGCTGATTATATTACTTTGTGTATACGGTATGTGTAATATTCAGTTAAACCAAAGGTATGATATTTGGTTCATATTGCCCACCCCTGCTTGGGCCACAGCAGTGTTACAGTAGGTAGAACACATCAGAGTCCATTTTTCCTAGCAGAACATTGCATTGTAACAGGATGATGAATGCTATTCACTTTACCTCTCAGTGTATTAATGTTGTAGCTGGCCGGCATACATCCAGACAAAAAAACAACATGGTCATTCCACTGGCATCCTTGTTTCTCTGCACCTGGTCTATGTCCGCTGCTCTTTTTAATCACTGGTTGCTTTTCAATTCCTGAAAAAAAAAAAAAAACTCAGACATGCCAATTTTGTCCGGTTACTAATTTATTTTGCTCTTGGCTGCTGGGCAGGTAGCATACAAGTTAGTTTATAGAAGCTTTTGGACTGGAAGGAACTCTTGAAGCAGACGTGAAGTAGTTGTAAAGCAGTATGTGGAGCTGCAGCAGAAAATTAAAGGCTGTCATTATTGCAGTACTGATGCTTTCAAGAAGAGGTAACAAAGGGTGTTTAGAAATATTAAGTTATGAAAGAGAATTTTATTTAATTTTTAAATGTTTTTATTTATTTATTTTTCAATTGCAGTTTTTCTTTTTTGCAACTTTCTTTGTGTTTGTTTGGGGTTGTTTTGTTTTTTTCCTCCGCCAAACCGATCACATGGGATGGACATAGAGTTTTGAAAATATATGAGGACAACTTAATATCTGTCAGCTTGATCCTCTTTCTCCCTTGCTGCCGGTGAATGCTGCACCCCCTCAACAGCTCTTTTAGAGGCCCTTCACTTTCTTCTTCTATCGCTTTCCTTTATTCTTTCATTTTAAGAAAGTAGATCACACCCTAAGAAGTGACCAAAATCCTTGTGTTCTTTCTCGCTGGCCATTGTGTAACTGCCAGAGCTGGGAAATTAAGAATTAAATTTGGACTTAAGTTCAAATTTACCTGAAATGAAGATGGACTTATGTGGACTTATGTCCAAGCACATACTGCAAACTCCAGCACCATTTCAGTTACCCAACATACTTTGTGTGTATTATTAGATAATGCTGGTCCTTGTACTCAGTCCTTAACACTATGCCACTAGCCAATTATTTTTAATGCTGGCTATCATTATAGGTTTATCTTACTTAACAGGTGGCCAAGCCTACCCATAGAGTTTTATAGCACTTTTTTTTTAAAATCAACAGTTCTCTCTCCTAAAGGCATGTAAAAAATACATTTCAAAGAGAAAAAGAAAATGTCCCCTTAGAATTACTCAGTATTACTACAGTTTCATATTGTAGGAGTTTCAGTTGTTTTTACATTGTTCCATCTCCCATCTGAAGAAGATCTGCTTCTATTTTAATCAGTGTAACTGCCAACACAGACTACATCACTCATGCTAAACTCACTCGACAGAAATATGAAGCATATTTTTATGCCTTCATTTAATGGCAGAGATTTTATATTAGGCTTTGAGAACTGTCAAAATGTGTGTGATTTACACTGAATGGTGTGTGTGGTTGTCTCCTGTGTGCACACTAATGGAAGACTGAAGCTGCTGCTCCTCTGTTAATGGACTTTTTCACTGCATAGCCTATCTATAGACCACTGGCAGATGGTGACAAAAAAATAAAAATGGGATGGACAAGAGGAAAACCAACCGACAGCAGCATGTTATTTATCACAGCTAGCTTCGATCTCAACTTTATCATAATTAACAGAAAAATAAAATGAGAAGATTTCTCACAACAAGTCGGCGCTGGATTTAAGAAAATGATGTGTGTGCATGATGTGTCACTAGAAGCCTGTCATGTAACACCCTCTGATTTAAAACTAACCTGCTTAAATCCCACATCAACCAAAAACTGAGATAAAATACCTTCAAAGCTACAAGAACTGGGTTCTCAAGTATCCAACACATTGATAAATAATTATAATTTCTCAGTTTCATAGGTTGTCTTTGAATTATTATTGTTTTTAAATCATTGAATTCTGCTTCAAGTTACATTTTCCAGAGTTTTCTGGAAAAAAAACTACAAGTAATTTGTGTTTTGTTCATCTATGATATTTATACAGTTATTCTTTTTAGTTTATGCTTTGTATTCCTTATTTCGGATTAATCTGATTGTGTGTGTGTGTGGGGGGGGACTTTAACCATGCAAAATGAAACTGAAATGAAGTACAGAGTGAGAAAACTAATTGTATCATTTTTAACATGTCAAGGATGAATGTGGAAAAAGTAGCACTCTGTAGGTTGTCCACAGAGGAGTGGAACAGGTGAAGTTAGTGAAAAACTACCTGCTCTCTTTTAGATTTATAAATGGCTTGATTTATGAGGAAAGCAGTTTAATACTTTCATGCCTGTGATGAAGCACGAGAGTCCTTGTTATGTTTTGCAGACTTGGTGAGCTTGTTATAGCAGATCAGGAAACTGTTCTCTACCTCCTGGAGGTTCTGGTTATGTATATCTTTGTAGATTTGTCTTTGCTGAGCTCCAACAGATATACAAAGACCACCTGCTGCAGTCCAAGACAGTAAAAGAAAATCCACACATTAGATTGGCTCTAATACTACCATTACTAAAGATGGTGAATAAAGAATAGTGGCAGGTGGACAGTGCAAATGTCATGTGATCAATGGCGGCTTATTATTATGTATGCGCAAATGTGATGATTCAATGTCTGCCTGTCTGTGGCACCAAGAATTTTCTTTTCTAGGTTTATGAGAAAAGACCTCAGGACTTCAGCTTCCTTCATGGACCTGAAGTGTGAGATGGGATGTTATAACCTTATAGGACCCTGAGGACACATACAGATAAAGTTGCAGTATAAATATGTCCTGTTTTTAAAGTAACCTTTAGAATAGAGAGCCGCATTTTACATGTCTCAACTGGTATTTCTATTCTCTTTTCTCCACAGCCAAACTTTATTATGTGCCGTCTGAGACATCGGAGTCTGCTCCGTTCATTTTGCACAAGTTGACCAGGTCACACAAGATTTCCTCCATGCTCATGCCTCAACAGCTTAGCTATTTCAAATGCAGTGCATCTACCTGAAAGGTGTTTTTCTTTTTAGTCTAAGTAAAATTTCTTTTCTGAAAGCTAGGCTGCAGTAAGAATTAGACACACTCACACATCATATACAGCACACTGTATGCCAACCCACCCTCTTTGCACAATTACCTAAACACCTGATTACAAAAATTGTGCATACGTTGTAGTAACCTTGAGTTTTAGTGCCATTTTTTGTTTTATTTTTGGGTTTCAGGACTCATTAGTTAAATTGCTTACAATCTGTATAAAGCCTAGTTTTCGTACCCTGGTTTACAAAGAGTTGACGCAGGTTGGTGTTCTTTACTTTTGACATGTTCAATTTGCAGCTTACATGCACACATCTTCATTTCGCAAACATCTGGCATATAAACATCTATTTTATTTTGAGTTTGCAATAGAACAGTAGCAATATAAAAACCTTTTTTTTTTATAAGGAAGAATTCACTGACTTACAAAATAAAAAATAAAAACCCCAACAACAACAACCAGGAATGTGTTGAGGTGTTCATCTCATTTTACCTTTACTGGAATTCAGTGCATCTTCTTTCACAGTTTTACAGGTGTAGCTGGTAACATTTTTTTAGAGGCTGAACAAGTATGCAGCTCATTCAAAGTCAGGATAATCCACCAAAAGTTGAAAAATGTGGTAAGTAATTTATTCTTTCTCACCGCTTAGTGGTAAATTCTTCAGTTCATTCTTCTACACAAAGATCAACTTTTCAGCAGAATTCCTGAATACAGGTAGAATGCAAAAATAAAAATTGTTTTTTTTTAAATCCACAGAATGCTGAAAACTTAAATTAAAACCTGAATGCACACAGAATAGACTATCATAGAGAAAGGACCCGCACGTCACGTTGTTTAGAGTACTGCACATTCAACATCTGATGTTCCATCGGGGTGCAAATATAGTTATTACCCTACTAAGAAAAACAATGGCAGAACTCAACATTCTAGTGTGTGTGTGTGTGTGTGTGTGTGTGAAATATTTTGCAGCTTTGTAACTGTTTTCCACACCACTAAATCATTAGCACCATGCATGACATGACAAACACTGAGGCCTGCGTGATTTTTCCATATGATTCGGCTTCAACCAGAGCAGCTGAGTTGCAGATTTCATGGTTTGATGTGTGTCACTGTGTGTGCGTGCATGTATAAGGTAGCAAGGAATACATGTCAGCATCTGAGATGCTCTGTGGCTCCCTCAGAGTGGCATAGCATTCACTGCTGCTGGCATAATTGACTGGAAAGATTTCATTTTCACTGTAACACGGAGCAAGACAAGCAACTCAAACACCTTGTGGAGTCAAATGTCACAGGGACAAGTTCAATTCACATTTTCATCATGGCTCCGATGAAATGCACAGATGCGCACAAAAAAAAGGAAAAAAATCCATCCTGTTCACTGGCTGCAATTGATTTTTAAAATCTGTAGACGTACAATAAAGGTAAGACAATTTTGGGCTTGTGGGAAGTCACAAATATGACAGTGTGAGCGTGACATCGTGACCCAACGTGTAGAAGCAAGGAACAAAAAGAAAGTTGGCAGCAGGTATTATCAGGCACCCTGGGGAGAAACCATTGTGAAGTGTCCTTGTAGGCACTATCAGATGCTGCCACTGGTGAGAGAGTGAGATTGTGAAGAGATGTGGAAACTACTTGCAGAGCTTTTTCTGTTATACTGCTCCTTTTGTTTTGACCCCTTTTTTTTCTTCTTCTTTTTTTTGCCTTTCAAAACAGTAAATAGATTATTCCTGTGTTTTGGTTTTAATTCCAAATGGTTTTATGTATTGTGCAAGATAAACGTATTATTTGCACTCAGTTATCCAGTATTTTAACACCATTTATATTCTACTCTGTGTGTATTTGTGTGTGGCTTGTGTTGGCTTGTGTTGTAAAACATAGTTTAATCATGCCTGTAAAGCCTAATGCAGCGTTTCAGAGTAGCAGCCCTGTGCACAAAGGCTTGTCTTGGGACCTTGGACTCCCAGCTGTGTCTCACATGAGCAGTCCAGTAAAATTAGTTGATCCCACTCTAGTGGGAGTGGAATGCTTTTCTTTTTCTTACTTCTAAATAGATATTGTATTCAAATAGAAGAACAACCATTGACTCTGTAATCCCTGTGCAAGTCTAGCTGACAAGCAGGAAAAGTCAAGTGTTGTATTTGTCTGTGTGCCACGCTTATCTCCTCCGGTCCCCACAGGCCTGGCTTGTCAATGTCTGTAGCTTCAAGCTACACTTAGCTGTCTCTGATATTAAAGAGCACTATCTCGGCGGTGGCCATTTGGGGGGACAGGTTTCTTTTCATTCCAACAAAGGCGCTCTTTGCCATATTATTGTGAGCATTTTTTCCATGTCAAACTGAATGCTCCTTCACCAGAATGTAACTTTTGCAGTATTTATCTAAGAATATGGATTTCATTCAATCTGTCCGCTTTGTATTTTTCTTTTTTGAAAATATATCATTTATGGTATCTGCAATATTTTATTTTACTCTTAGTATTTAAATGACTGAGATATATTAAAATGTACAAATTAGATGAAAAAATAATATGTTATTACATTATACAGTCTTAGAGCAATCACACTGATTATACTGAGTGGTAGGCTACGAAGATTTTAATGAAGGGTTCCAACGATTTTGATAAATTGCAGAGGTTGTTTCAGTATTTTCAAATCCTGCATTAAAATCAGCTGCCCCGCATGCACCAATTAAGTAGTAATTACAAAAACATCCACTTTTATCTCTACTTGCATGAGTCCGGTGGTCTGTAATGTACTTATTAAAGTGAATTATCTCTGATAATCATTCTAATCGGGGTTCAGCTCATGTTAGCAGACTTCCTGCTGGGTGCTAATGTCTAATTACACTGGAGCATGTCTTGATGGGAAGGGTGCCCCGCAGCCCTTCAGCTCCACGTTCTGCTCTGCCTCTCCATCCTTGTCTAATCACACGGTGGACTGTCAAGTACATATCACGGACAATCATCAATGATAAGTTGTTGATTAAACCTAAGCAGAGAGAAACTGATCAAAAAAGACTGAGAGATCTAGAGAGGGAGCACATTCTTGTGAGATCTTCTTTGTTTTGTTTTGTTTTTTTTCCTGAAGATGACCTTGATACCATGAAGATTATTCATTGCTACACTTTCTGCTTTGGCTGCGTGCACAAGGATAAAGGATATTAACACAGGTTTTGCAGTCTAATTCTATAAATGATCTAATGGTATGGTCAAACATGGTTGTAATACAAGTAATTGGGCTTAATATTGCAGAAAAGTGCTGTTATTAGTTTTTTATCATGTAATTTAAATATTGCATTTGTAAAAAATAAAAATGTGTTTATTCACAGTCACCCATTTTTCATGTTATTTTACATTACACAAGTCAATTCAAGGTCTATTGCTGCCATTTTATTTGTAATTTCATTTAATTGAAAATAACAGGAAAACTCTGTAAAAAAAAATTGTAAATTATAAATTACATGGTTTTTTTTGTTGTTGTTTTTTACAGTGATCACTACAGGTAGTCAAGGTATTCAGCACAGAAGTTGTAACATATTTTAATTTACTTCAGCCCCTCTGAACAAAATAAAAATGATAGCTGGGAAAGAAAACATGTTTCTAAAAGTAATGAGCATTGTAGAAAATGTATTTACTTTTTCATATTAAACTATCCATCATTACCTACACAGGCGGTTTACACAAGGTCTGCACAATAAAAGATATTAAAAGTCTTTATATGTTTTCTTTTTTTAAAAGAAAAAAAACCTTTTGTCCAGGATGGAGATTTGTATTTCACCTACTGTTGTCTTTCATGAAAATAAATTGAGTGGAAATCCGCTTCCAAGGTTGGTCATTACTGGGGGTAGGTAGAGTGATTTCATGGCAGCAGATTGGAAAATGGCCCTTTGTAGCAACTCCATTTACATAGAGAAATGCTGATGGTTCACAATAACAAATGTGCCATAGTCGACAGAGAGCAGCTCTGCCCGTTGTCTTTCACTGACACTTGATAGTAGTGCATGTACAATTATGCATAATGCACTAATGGCGGTTTCTCATAACTGTCAGAGAAGCTGTGGGTAAAGTGTTTCCTTTGCAGACAACTTGATGCTAGGTCTACCGCCGGCACGTTTTGATTCTGCTGACGCCAGTACCCTTGACAACAAAATAGCATTGTATCAGCTGAACGCCTGCCTTGGCCATCCTTGCAAAGTTATTGAAAAAAAAGTTTGAAATTGCTTATTGAGAATGCAGTGTCACAACTTTTCTGTGATTGTTTGACTGCAAAAGAAAATCTCAGCAGTGAGAAAATGAACACCAGTCCAATATCTTGATGTTAATCCGTGGCATTGTCAAATCAAAGTTAAATATCCTTGTTTCGTCAGACCTTAAAGGGTGATGTTTCTGGAACTGAGGGGAGTGAAGCAGACATCAGCACAACATTAAAGTATTTATGGAGATATATATTTCATGCTGACTGGTCCATAAGGATTACAGCGGGACACATTAATGGGGAGAAGCAACCATTACAACAACAAGCTGATGAAAAATTGATTATGTTTTCTTGCTTAACTCTGTTAACTATGTCAGGAGGTAATTAGCGACAACAGTTATGGTTTAAATTATACTGAATTGTTCAAAAATCATGTCAGCAATTAAAACATGAGCTATCCTGTAGGCATAATGTACTCAATATGTTTACTCTGGAATACAATTAGTACTTTGGAAATTCTATAACTCAAAATCTTTATTACTTATATCAGTTTTGAGAGGTTTTTTTTTTTAATATCAGTTACAATTTTAAAGTATATCTGTAAATCTGTTAAAAACCCATCCTCTTTCTAAATGCGAACTATAAACCCACTGGGAGTGGATGTCTTACAGCAGCCTGGAAAATTTAGTTGAGTATATATATTAACTGAGACAATCTTTGCGTTGCATATATTGTTTTTCATGTCTACTGGGAAAAGCAGTAGTTTGGGTATCTAAGATTTAGATACTTGATACTTCATTTATAGTCTTGTTTTATCTTGTTTGCATGATTCGTGTCATTATTACAAAATAAACTTTACTACTGTTTGTATCAGATCATGTTTTTATCAAAAGTAGAACTCGGCATTCATTCTTATTCACTAGTTTGCTGAAACGTTACGGACGTGTGTGTGAGAACTAGTGGCATTAAGTGGTTTGAGTTTCACTTAATTCAAAGTTATATGTCCAGCTCTGGTTGCCACCAACTTTCTTTGTACCTAATGGGAGGGAAACAATGTTTTGGTTGAGTGTAAAGGAATTCATGTGGGAATCCAAGTGTTTTAATCACTGGCGCAGGAATTTACTTGTCAGAGAGTCATGAAGTCAGCTGTCACACAAAGCGCACTCTGAGCGGCATTGTCACAAAATCACTGAATTAGAAAGACTAGTTCAATACACTCTGCTCCTTACAAGTAAATGTTATTTATTTATTCTGGGCCTCCCTCGAGTCCATCTCCAAACTCACGCAGAAAAACTCTGGGGGTGTGATGTTTCTCAATAGTTTCCACTCCACTGTTCGCAGTTCAAATGAATTTCTCTGAAGATTTATTCTCCACAGCTAATCACTTGTTACTTGGATCGAATGAGTACAGTAAGTCACACTTGCTTGCACTTTACAAAAAAAAGAAAATAGCCATCACTGAATCATTGTCTGGCGTGAGGTGATTCTGTCCAAGGTGATTGGATTTCAGAGAATCTCTCCCTCAAATGTATAAGCACCTCCATTGCTTTTTAATTCAAAATTAACTTTCCCTTTTCTGTCTCTAACTCCAAAGGCGAAGTTTTAGCATGTGCTCCCTTTGTCTGCTCGCTGTCTCTTTCTCCCGCGCTCTACCTAATATGTTTTGCTCGTTCAGTACCATCAGTTACACGTCTGCCAAACATCACACGTCGTCAACTTGCTCCCAATGACATCCCACTGTTCTGACCATTGATTGGCAGGTCAAGCAGCGAGCTCAAACAGGAAATCAATAGCAGAGGACCTCTAGACAGTACAGGGGGAGTCTTCAAGGAACTGGCCCACTGGACACTGCCAATCACCAACCACAAAATGTAAGGCCAGCCAGCCATGAACAAAACCTATCTCCAGACAGAAACACCAGCTTGGAGAGAAGATGGATTTATGTTTAGGGCGAAGTTTCTCCCATAGACCGGGGGGAGGAAAGAAGGACAAGCAAAGTTTTCTGGAAATATATTTGCATTACTTATGCTCATTCATATGCTAAAACTCAACTGGGATCTAGGACCTTTGGGATTTGGCATTACCAAATGTAGGCTCTTTATCTTAACATTCAGTTGCACCAGGTCTGACAGTCTAAGCATGACAGAGCAAGCTTATTAGCATCTAGTCAGCCATTTCCAACCACTGGAAGACATTGAAGATACAAGTTTATATACTGCTATATTCACCCTCTAGCCTCCTTAAAATATGGCCTGGGGGACCCTTGAGGCTTTGTGGAGTTGTGCTTTGTCCTCCTTGGCGATGCTTTTTCTTGCTCTTCTCAGACACGCTTTTAGGTGCGGTTGGCGCATGACCAAAGCAAACACTCATCTAACAGAGGTGACAATAATTCAGGAGTGGATTCAAAAATAAAACCTGGAAAAGGAATGGCAAGACTGTAAATTTAGCATCGGCATTCACTTCACATCCTCATTAGAACCCCCGCACCGCAAATTGGTATTTCAAGAAAGCATTCAATTCTCTGGGACACATTTCTTCATAACCGTTAGAGCCAAGAGCTAATTGTACCCCTTCTTTTTTTGTCCTTCAGTTGCTGAGTGTTGGTTGTGTTCCACAACCCTAGCAGTTTTACCCTCGTTCACCTGCCTTACAATCAGCAACCTTTGAACTTGGTCATTTATCTCACTGTTCAAAATATATTGAGATGATTCATTGTATACAGCCCTCAAGGGTGTGAACTTGATGAATCAATGGAATAAAGACCAGCACATGTACAGTTTCAGCAATATTTAGGTCACAGGTAACGTAGATGTTTGCAACAAATTAGAGCTTATTGATACTAGCGCATTTTATTTCCAACTTTTAAAAAAGGGGGGGAATCACTTATTTTAGCTTTCTGTAAAGCACAGGTCAATTAAATACTATTTCTCTGGAGGTGACGTGTAATTATATGCTCACACAAAATGCTAGAATTGGCAGTTCTATAATGTTTTTGTTTTTGGGGGGTTTTAGGAGAGGTTGACTCCTTCAGAGTAAGAATAGAAATGCTATGACCTTGCTTCTGGGTCCTGGCAGTTGGTGAAACATTTGAACACATTTCAACTACTGTCACCTTGGGTTCCCGCCATGCTCCTGCTTTTCACAGTGCAGCTGCAAAAAAAACAAAAAAAAACCCCAAAAAACAAAACAAAAAAAACCCTTGCATTTCCATGGTAACCACTGGAATTGAAAATGCATCAAAACTTCCCAGTGCAAAAGGAGAGTGGCAGCAGAAAAGAGCAATGACAGCAGGCAATAGCATGTTCTCTACAGATGCTTGACAGAAATGTACCACATTAGGGCAATGTACTAAACAATTGCTCCTCACATGCAGGCACTGATGTACTAACAATCACATACACATATCACCCTCACCTCACCTCACCTCAACAATGGAACTGCACTCAGCATAAATTCTGCTGTTGCTGACAATGGCTTCTCACCAGTCTCTGGTCTCTGCCCATCTTTTTACGATCTCTTGTATCTACAGTACTTTCCTAATGCTCTGTGGATAGATGTGCTCTGAGCTCTTGCCTTCACCCAACATTTCAAATGTGGATGTTTGTGAAATGGGCTGGAATGAAATGGAAAAAGAGCCCGTGTCTTATTTCCAAAACTCGCCATTTCCTTCTCTTACTTCTGTTTCATTTGCCTCCTCTCACACACTTGGAGTTTAATGAGGAAATGACCGGCGTTTGAAATGTCTTCCCTTCACTCTCGTCTGTTCAAGACAGGGTGATAATAGCAACTGCTGAAATGGGTAAACCAATAACAAGGACTGAGACAAAGAGGTCTGACTTTGCAGGTGAAGCTGTTGCCCAGGCCATGTATGAGCCAAGTGGACAAGGTGCAAGCCTCAGTTTCTTGCTTTCTTGCAAAGGAAATGTTGGGTTTCAACTGGATTTAGGCTTTTAAAAATCCCGTAAGCTGGTGGGCTACTTAGATAGGTATGTCACTAAAATGATCACTACAAGAGAGCATGGATCTTTCAGGATAGAGCATAATATTTGTATGGTGCAAGTCTGGTATGTGTAGTGGATTAACAGCAAACAAAGCAAGATTAAATAAATAAATATTAATCATGCTAATGTTAGACACACCTTCATTTCATTGTTGCATATTAGAAACATTGGCTCATGTGCTTTACTTTTAACTATAATAACCACACTGTCAGATTAGAAATGGTGAGTAGAGCATTTCATTCCCCTGAACTGTTTCATGAAACGTATTTAGTTCAAAAAAGCGTGTTGCAGAAACAAATTGTGAAGTAACTCCTCAATTATAAATAATCATCATGAGCCCACATTTGAAACAAATAAGACATTTACCATGAAATCTGCTGGCAGGAGCTGGAGTGTCTGTCACACAGCTTGAAATCCACCGCATACACACCTTTTCTATCCATGTGTCTTATATAAACTATAGTTTAATTTCTTCATCTCTTCACAGTTAATCATAATAAGTAAATAATTAAAAGAGTTAGACATACTTGAGCAATTATCCACTGAGCATTAATCAGAACAATCTTTGTGCCATCCTTGTTGTTTTGCAGATTTCACAAATTGGTAAAAAAATAAATAAATAAATAAATAAATTACACAGCTCTCATTTGCTTCATTTACCATTAAGCAGGGTTTTTAATTCTGAGGGAAAATGGCAGCTGTGTAATCAAAACCATCTAATGCACACGAGTGCTATGATGTGGCTTTAGCACGATCCCTGTATTAGTATTTTTTTTTCTTCATGAATTAGAAAGACACATTATGAGTCTACTCTGCGTAAACAACTAGAATGGATGACAGTTGCACTTAAAGTACGTGCCCTAAAAAAAAAAAGTACGTGCCCTTTTGAAGGCATAATGAAATATGTCAAACACATTTGATATCAGATCAATGATTTTCTCATTGATTTTCTGTTGACATTTCTCAGCACAAAACGAAAGCAATAAATCTGACCACAGTTAAAAATTCTTCATTACCAGCTGACAATATGTTAGTGTGATACAAATGAAAGAGTACAGTTATTCCATGAAAAATCCATGAGTGCTTAGCAGCTATCTCAGAATCATCATAATGTGTGTGTGTGTGTGTGTGTGTAAGTATACAGTAAATTTACTATATTCAATTAAAGATAATACATGATAAAATCTTATTTCTTGAAAATTTTCCAAGTCGGTACCCCTGAAAATACAAAGGAGTGGGTCAAGTAGACGAGCTGCAAGCCTCAGTTTCTTTCTTTCTAATTAGTTACGCATTTTAATGAGTTTTTTCAGTATTTTTGAGCTGTCATAATAAGTTCTGTTAAAATCTCTAATCAAATCAGTCTACACGTCTTATTTTTGTTTGGCATGATTTTTCTATAACCAACTTTGAGCATCAATAGTTTCAAAAGAACATGCATTTTTTTAATGTCCATGACACACAATAATGGACTCGAGCATTGGCACCCTGGATGTTTTGTGTTTTTAGTAATGGAGAAAACTTTGCTAAGTGCATTTTGGGTAGCTTTTTCAAAGGTCACATCAACATATAAGATTGGTGGCCTGTCAAAATAAGTTCTATCACATTAATATTGATCCCAGGCTTATCCTGTAGCCATGATTCTGGTGCAGACCCTCAGTGTTGGTAATAGAAAGAAGCATGCACAATGAAAGAGGGCAAAAATTCACATGCCTTTGTTAAATATACTAAAGCTGATTCTTAAAGTGTCAGATTGCCCCAGTACTACAGTGCAACCACTACTATGGCGAAAGCTTTAATGCTTCCAAAAATGCTCTAAGTCTTTGATGAATGATTTAAACACCAGACAAACACCTTCCAAACCAATTCACACTGACAAGCCACAGACATCTAAAAAAAACCAGTGCTGACACCATGATAATTTGGTATTCTAGCCAAGATAGTTCCCTCTTCTCTGCTTTAACTTTGGCTTTGGAGCCACATTTTGTTGGTCAAGCAGAAGAAAAACACTTAACTGCTTGTTTTTTTTTTTTTGTTTTGTTTTTTTTGCTTCTGGCACTTAAAAAGGAAGCGGAGAGACAGATGAGTCTAACTCACTGAATAGAAAGACATAAAGTTCATAAAGTACTGCTACCTTTGCCACTTCCCATGTCTGTTTATTTCCACTTCATGCCTTGAGGATACTGCTTGGAAATATTAAATCACTGAGTTTAAAATAAGAGCTTGGGGACAAATATTTGCCTGAAGCAGACAAAGGAGTGAAAAGATTTACATTTTGCTGTTATTTACCTTCATTGCTGGTATTTGGTCACCTTTTCTCGACTTTTAGTGAGTTTTAAAGCTTGACAAGACCAAAAGAGTGAAAGAAATATAATTGCCATAATCATTATCAGTATATGTATAAATGTTATGTATAATTTTCTTTATCATTTGTTTAGTCGATCAAATGTAAAAAGTAGTATTAAATGGCCAATCTTTTTTTTTCTTTCTTAATAATTTAAACAGATTGCTCATTTACTATCAAATTGTTTTTGCGGGGGGGGGGTCTTGCATATTGATTGAAATCGTAACTGATGCTATTTGCTTGAAAAAGTGGCTGAAATTACTTATTAATCTAATTAGTTGCTCGTTTATTTTATTTTGATTGGCTAGCCCGTTATCTGGCTAATCAAATTGTGGTGACTCTATACTGGACAACATTGTTAATGATGTTTATTAAAAATGTTTAAATATTGTGTAATGATATTATGTGATTATCGCTGCGTTAAGTTGTATCACAACAATAGTGGTGTTAGTGTATTGTTAAAGAGCAACTTGATTCAAAGTGTGCAAATAGTTTCTGCAACTTAATTGGCCATGTTTATTAATAAGTCAAAAAAGCATTGATTTTGACAGGAGGGTGAGCTTCTTGCTGTGCGATAGCTAGACCTCATGCTGTTTACTGCAAGCAGGACTCTTGCTGTGTAGCAGTGATTGCAACATATCCTTGTGATTACTGTCAGTGAATGTTATTAGGTGTTTTCTGATTGGGCTTGCCTAGGCTGCAGGGTTCACTTTACAAGCTTCATGGGAATATGCAAAGTGCTTTAGCAAGTAAACTCCATCTTAAATACAATGCTGCTGCAACAACAACCGCTTTGCTTTTGTGGGCATAATTTAACGCAGATGCTAGGTCTGTCACAAAGGCAGTGGGGAAAAAAACATTAGCGATGGAAAAGCCGGCACGTCCCTTTTACCCAAAGACAAAGCTGTTTGAGGTTTGTGGTGTAATCACAGAGGGATGCCACTTGATTTTTTTTTTTCTTTACCATTGCTCTGTTTTGGAATCACTGGCATATGTTAGTCTACACTCCTTAATATATGCCTTTTTAAGAATTACATTATTTATTTGTCCTGGAAGATGGCGCCTTGGAGCTGATCCCCTTGTCTTTGCCTTTTGGAGGCTTGCCCTGCCGCAAAAAAGTCACATTCAAGAAAGAAAAGTCTTCTGTTCTTCTTCTCGAATACCACCATCCACAATAACCTTATTTCATCATAGTATATTTTGAGCTCAAGGTAGGTCAAGAAGTTGGATTTATAGGATGATACCAGTGTGCATCTGATGCTGTTGCACCTTCACAGGCAATTCTCAAAGGACTAAATTCACAGTGAGGTATACAAGGACCCTTGGCTGGTTTTATTTATTTATTTATACATTCATTTTCATCCCCTTGTTCTGTTTGTGTTGCTTGTATAAATGTGTTTCCCAACATTTTAAAAAAACAATATTTCCTCCCAGTGATTTGAGAATTAGCATTCAAGTATTAAATGAAAAGCATTTTGCATGAGTTTTACCTATATAATGGTATTGCATGGACAATTGTGGCTCTGACAAAATCAAATGCATGTCCTGACCATCTTCCCAACTATCCAACTATTCTTTTTCACTTCCTATACATAATGCTCGTCATTCAGTCTGAAAGCAATTTAGCCCATTAGCTTGATCTTTAGAAGGCAAACTAAACCATATGCATCTACTCTTCAGCCTTCATATGAAACCGAAGGAGAATTTGTTTGTTAATAATGCGGGTAGTATTTCTTAGGAATGCTCTGTTTCCAACACTAACTTTAACGCAAACAACAACAGGATGAACAGAGGGATTTTGCAAATGTTCACTGAGCAGGAGGAAACATTTATGGAGATCCCTGCCAGCTCAATTTGCCAAGTTGCATTCAACTGTGTAAGCTCTGCAATTAGCCAAGTATTTATACTGCAAAACTAAGGGTTTAAGTTACCATTAGCTGTGGCAAAGGGTGTATACAGTTAAAAGGCTTGAATCCATTCCTAACAAGGCTGGGTTGTTCCTCTATATAAAATGGGAGGACTTTACGATCTAACTTCCCTGAGATTACTGTTGTTGGGAATTGGTGTTGTGTAAATAATCTTGAATTGAAATGACCCCCTCCCCCCAAAATAATTTAAATTAAATTAAATTAAATAAAAATAAATAAATAAATAAAGTGAATAAATTAATAAATGACTTACCAACTTTAGAAAAAGTGTTTCAAGGGGTCATTAAGATTAGAAAGCTCTTTATAGTAAAAAAAACCAAAAAAAAAACCTCATTGATTATATCAGTTGCTTTCACGGTTAGTTAATGTATAGTTTCTTGCTTAACGATTTAGTTAATGAAATGTAAAAATGTGGCAGTTAGCACTGTCACCTCACAGTAAGAAGGTCCTGGGTTTGAATCTACCAACAGGTTGATGTGTTTTCTCTCCGTGCTTGTTTGGGTTCTCTCTCAGTACTCCGGCTTCCTCCCACAGCTAATACACTGATACGCTGGCAACCTGTCCAGTGTACTCTGCCTTTCATCTTATCACCTGGGATCAGCTCCAGCCCCCACCCTCTGTAACCCTGAATCTGAAAACCGCTTAACAAAAGCGTAAATGTAGAAATGAGCAGAAATTGCCATTACAGCTTTTTATTAAGACTGGAAAGCATTCGGTTGTAACTATGGTCCCAACAAGTGCTGTCATTTATTGCATTTTCTCAAGAATTGCAATTTTTTTCACATTTTATCTAATATGTGAAAATCCTCAAAATATTTTTTGCCCAAACCACAGTCCGTAAACATTTAAATGACTTCATGCTAGATTAACGACTGATCCCAATTATTGCACTTTTGATTTGAGACCTCCCTTACTCAGGGGTTATTAAACTGAAGTGTTTTCTTCCATTTTATCCACTTAACAGAGGCAGTGAACTAGTGTACAGTATATGGATTTGATGTTCATCTCTATTAAATGTGGGGGTTGTGATAAACTATGAATAAAGACGTTTTCAACTTGTCTTAAGTGGCCAGATGATCGGGTTATTGGGGAATAAAATGGATTTGCATGTTTTTGCTTGAGATTCATCAGTCTCAAATTGTCCACAGAATCCAATACTGGGCAAACAAAGCCCTTTGCCTGCGTATCTGAATATGATCTTGAAGATTGTTTCCGTGCTACAGCCACAGTTGAAGCTTTCAGGTATGGAGTCATCAATCACCGGCCCTCTTCTGACGTTAACTTTTTTGTCAATGCCACTGTCTCCAGTTTGTCTGCAGACTGAAAGATTTGAGAGGCACTTTTTATTTGCACGCTTTTAACTCCGCCCAGCCGGGGTAATGGAGCTGGTTGTGTGCAAGCAATTAATGCAACCACAATGCCAAAAGTGGTGATTTGTCATACACCGGTGATATATAATCATTATATGGAATGTAACGCTGCTAAATTGCCCAGCCTTGGTTGATGTTGTGATTCTGTCTGTCCTCGGGTTTCTATGGTCTTGCCCGTTACTCCCATTTCCACATGCATAAAAAAAAAAAATGCACAAGATGTAGCACCATTTCCTGTAATATGTCCTGCCTTTTCTTTTTTTTTCTATTACTATTATCTGTGTCTTCATTTGTGTTTGTGTTTGTGTAAAGCAATATGCAGTAAAAATTATCTTTGGCAAACATACTTAACCTTTTTGTCTCTTTGTCACACACACTTTTCCCCTTCTGACTACAATGTATATATAATTAAATTTGAGCTAGTGCATGTTGTTTTGGAGTTTCAGACTGTCATCTGTTTTGACTTTATAAGCAACGGTGCTGCTAATTTATTGTTCCTCTAATTTTAACTCCCTGGACACTCTACCTCCTGTCTACTCTTGCCCTTATTATGAAGGCATTTCAATAGCAATGAAGCCCCTAGGCTGACAGCCATGAGATTAGTATGGATGTATTACCCCCTTGGGTGCCATACCCTGTAATAAGTTCCCCATTAATCGTATCCGTTGGGGAAAATTTGTTTAGGCCTTAATTACATATCATTAAAATTGGTCTTGATTCTTTGAGATTTAAGCTTAGAATTAGACTGCACATTTTCTGCTTTCTTTGCCTTCGGCCATTCTGCAAATTTATGTTACTTTGCTTCCTGCACCAGTGTGATTTCTCGTGGACTAAATGATTGTGTTTTCCTGTTTGTTTGAACACACTTGTTTTCACTCGCATTTTCATTCTGAATTTTTTTTTTTTTCTTATATTTTTCTGTCTTTGAAGTTTATTTTTAAATAGTTTGCTTACTTAATGTGTGTGCTGTAGGAAGAAACTCAGTAAGCAATGTAAGACATTGTCAATGCAGGGGTCTCATTCCCTATATAACTCACAGGCTTGTCAGTTTCAGGTAGTACAGATACTCAGCATACAGTATATCTTGGATGCTTAAAGGATTACATTTAATTTTCCTATTTGCTGTGGGAATTTAAAATCACACTGCTCGAGCCTGAAGCAGAACCATCAGAATCCCCATTTTGTACTTATTCAGCTGCCAGCCATTTCACATCTGACTCTGACTGAAAGGACTGTGAGGCCTTTACATTGCTGTTAATCCATATCAAATTATATCTGCTTTATGTGAATGCAAATGCCTCCACCTTTAAGCAGTTATTATTGGTGCATTGCAATTTATACTGGGCCACCTACACGTCATACCTAAAGGGAACATGTCCTCCAATCCGAACAACAATATCAGTCGTTCGTTCCTATAGGACCCATATGAGCGCCAATACAGGTGGAAGGAGGCGACACAACCTGATATTGTGACATGGACTATAAACTACAGGCTACTTTTTAAAATAACGTTTCTCATGTTTTGTCAGCGTGTAATATGGCTGTAGTGCAGGAGGTAAAACGGGTCACTTACTAATCAAAAGGTTGGTGATTTAATCCCTGACTGCTCCGGTCTGCATGCCAAAGTATCCTTGGGCAAGATACTTAAGTGCTTGTATGAATGGGTGTGAATGAGGCATGTTGTATAAAGTGTTTTGAGTTCTCAAATACAGTAGAAAAGCACTATATAAAGAACCAGTCCATTTACCACTTAATGTTTCAGCTTCTCCTGTGACATCTAATTCCATTTAATCCTCATGGACTTTTCAGAAATCTGAGAAAATCCATATTCGCGTATTTCTTCTGAATTTGCCAGAGAAACCCAAACACATCATTCACACACCCCGTCATGTTCGACCACTAGAGGTCTCTTAATTTTAAGTTGTAGGTATTGGTTACAAAAACGCACCTGAGCAAACAACCTATGAGGTCATTCTTTAAAAGGAGGACAGGCTAACTAAAGGAGCCATGGAAACCCATGCCATGAAGTGCCTGGTGCACAGTTTTTGTGCTGGTGTTAATGCCAGAGGAGGTTCGGAACTATGCAGCTGTTGATTCAGCAGAGCGTTGGTGGCTTTTACCCACTATGCACCTCAGCACTAACTTTATGTGGTCTGGTGCTTCATGGCTGAGTTGCTGTGGTTCCGAAGCGCTCCCACTTTGCAGTAATACCACTTACAATTGATAGCGGAATATCTAGGAGGGAAGAACACTCCCCAACTGACTTGCTGCAATGTAGGCATCCTATTACAGTGCCATTCAATTCAGTGAGTCCTTTAGAGTGGCCCATTCTTCAACAAATGTCTGTAAAAGGAGAATGCATGGCTAGGTGCTTGATTTTTATACACCTGTGGCAATAGGACTGAAAACATCTGAATTTAAAGATTAAGATGTGTGCCCCAATTCTTTTGTCCATATAGTGTTCACATTCACAATATGTTCACATTTATGACACCAAGCAATGACCTATATTGTAAAATTTCATCATAAAAAATGACTGTCTTCATGCACCAGTAACGTTTATAACAGTAAGGTTAATTACTTACTGTTTCAGAGTTTTCAATCATTTATGGAAAATTCATAGAATTATATCGCATGTCAACTTATATTATTAAGAAATGTTACACCATGTCTTCTCTCAACATCATCATTTCAAAATGTCACAAAAACATTTAATAGGATTAACATTATTACTTGACAGCGCTACAGTAGTTTGGAATTAGGGATGGATCAGTCTTTCCCACTGAGTCACTGAGTTCAGACAAATAACTTTTGAATTATTAAGGATGGAATAAAAGTAATTGTTCTTTTCAGCTATGTTTTCACTGATTGTTTAAGACCTTAAACTATGGTCTATACTATCCATTAAATATAGCCAAAAACAACACCTCCAGTGCATTACATTTGCATTTCCTTTTAGTATTTAGCACGAGAGAAGAACTCAGACAGGAAGACTGTACACATAATGAGCAGTCTGTTGAGCTGTCAGCAGTAACCTTTTCACAGTTTCATTCAGACACGGCCCACCTGTGGAGCTGTACATATTTTCTTGCCCATGTATTTTACTTTATTCAAGATTCCGAGTTGAGCCATCGTGGCTTTTATTTAGCTATTTTGAACATTGTTCTCCAGCCAAAAAAAAAAAGACACAACATTTCAAACTGAAAACTATGGTTCACAAGTCTGATCTGTTCAGGACCGATGGATATTTATATTGGTCTAATACGTGTTCCTTAGTTTGAAATCTTGGAATGGCAACAGTTAATTGGAGCAACCTGACTCAATATCCTGATGATTTATCAGACCACTGGGACCATTTGAGCTTGTAAAACATGAGGTGAAGCCAAGACCATTAAGCTATGTAATCAGCCATGGTGAGCTTGATCCCACACTCTCTAGACTTCAATACATTTACGGTTCAAAGACCAAAGCGCATACTTGGTTGGTTGTTACTACTACTCTTCAGCATTTCTTCTGTTTGCCCAAGCAATAATTTCCTCTTTTCAAAAGCTTGGCACGTGTCTCTTTTTTTTTCTTTTTTTTTAAATTGAGCATGTGTGGGAACTAAAAAGTTCTCCACAAAGATTTCTTTAATGCATTTCCTCTCACTGGATTTAATAGTGTTGTTTCAGTGTAATAGCACAGCACAAGAGATTTTGTATATCGAAGCAGTATTATGTTCACCACATGTGACTGTTCCACATGCTCCTGCTTGAACAATATTACTTTCTCTAATAACAGCTAAATGCACCTTCCAGATTACCTCTGCAAGCTTCCATCAGGGATAAACACATGAAAATTGGTTCACTGGTTCAGACTTAGTTAATATTCACATGGACTGTTCGGCCCTATGAGAGATTGTTCCACAAACTATTTTGCAAGAAGTTTTGTATTGACTGATTGTCCCTAATGATGCCTCATAGGCTGGCTGTTGTTTTTGTAAGCAGCTAAAGGATAGACACCTAACTGTAGATATAAGTTTTTTTTTAAGGTTCATTACAGTAACATAATGGCTTCATGTTTGCAGAGAGACATCAGGGCAACGGTAATTTGTCAAATAAGTTTTCATCTTGCCATACAAGATTAATTTCCATATAGCATAGTATTTCCCTGAAGACTTTACTTTTCAGTAAGCAGGCTCTAGGTCATAAAGGTATCCAGCTATACAAGGAAACAAGAAAAAAAAGCAAAAAATGTACATATTATAGCTGTATAGACACTCAGGAAACCTTGCTTATGTCTACAGAGGTGCTTTTATGCTCTTTGATAGAAATGAAAAAAAAAGTAGGTCTTCATCACAGTTTAACTATTTGCATTTGGTGATTCTTACACACTTCATAATTCTCAGCATGATGCTCAGCATAACCTTTGCTGTAAAGCTGCCCCTTTATAGACAGAAACTAAATAAATATGTATTTTTAATCACACAATAATTACATTTTGTTGTCATTAACATTACGCATGAAGCAGGGAAGAACATCTTTGCTGCTTTAAAGCTTGCTCCACCCAAACTCCAGAATGTACTTCAGGTAGAACGTAAACAACTGCATTAAAACACAATTGAATCTAATTAGTAGTGGAATTGTAATTAGCTGATTTTCCACTGCAGAGCAGGCACAAGGTGATGCAGACATTTAGAGGAATGTCCTCCAAATGTGCAGTGTCACCTTTCTGGTTCTGTTGCGGTGTAGGAATTTTGCACCCGCTTCAAACATGCCAAAACAACATAATTTATTTAACTATAGATCTGCAAAACTGAAGCAAAGACAACAACGGCATGTACTGTTTGTTGTGCCTACATGTATAAACAAATTTCTGTTTTGATGGTTATGTTTGGAGAGAGCATAAACAGGCTGTTTTTCAAAAAATGGTGTTTGCTCCTAGTCTAACAAATCAACACAGAGCCTCACCCAGCAGTTTTTCCCGGTTCACAAGTACCTACCGTGGAGTAGGTTCCTCTTCTCCTCCAAAAACAACCCTGAAAGATGTCCCATAGTGGCAGTTCCTGTAGTTGGAACTCAACCAAAGCGATGCTTTTTAATGAGACCTGAAATGGCTCTTTAGCTCCTGAACTGAAAAACACCATTTTAAAACAGTGCTGTTACAACCCGAATTTCAGTATTCAGAGATTCAAAGCATTACTTTTTTCCCTAAGTGGATCAGATGTCGTAACTTTGGTGCAGCATTCAAATGTTGTGCTGTAGTTCTGTGAGATTTTGAAAAATAAAGGGAACAATACAGTGCATTTTGGCACTAAATTCTAATGTAATCATGCAATTGAATGGCCACTATCAGTTGAAATCACACATCTAGATAAAGCTAGAAGGTGCCTTATTGTGCCGATTCATAGACCAACAAGTGTGTTATAGCATTCATTTTTATCAGTGATAAACAGAAAGGAACCCAGACTGTACAGAAGATCAATAGTGGTTGTGGGAAAAAGCACATGTGCAATCTCCAGTGGAGCCTTCACCCTGGTAACATAGAAAATTGGGATTTCTAACATGTGGCTTTTGAAAGGCTGTAATCTTTTCCTAACTATATCTAACATAAAAGCGTATGAAAAACTAAACAGCAGGTCAAAATCAAACTTAAGTTCCCCAAAACAGTTTGTGATGTCACCCGTGTGTAAGTCGTGTGACTTGAGCACAGAATAGCAGGAGTTGCACCTACATAGTCCTGCTGTTCTGTGTATGCCTGTAAGCTGTAGGTTATGGTTGGTGAATAGTATAATTAATTGCCCCACACAATCCTGCCTGCCAGGGTTTAGTTGGGTATATAGCATCCCTAGTTTTCTTTTTTTTTTCTTTTTTCCCCTTTAATACAATAAATGTCATCCAGAGTGTCTGAGTCATTGATGCCATGTGGCACAGACTCTGTAGTTACATATCATCTTGATCTTTCATCGCCTCGGTCCTTTCAGAGAGAGCTTTCCTGTGAGAGGGCAGGAAACTTAAACATGAATATTCCAAACACCCTCATAAAATAGGTGTTTTCTTTTGATTGTAACGATAACTGGGTTGAGGGGTTGAGGCTGAATTGGACTCAAACACTGCATTTTATAAACCCCATGGCAGAGCACTTCAGTTCGTTGAGGTCATTTGCCTAACATCTGCGCAGTACATCACTTTCAAAGTTGTGACTGTAAGAGACTTTGCAAATGGCATCCGGGGCAGGGAAGTGCAAAAATTTCTTCTATTCAAAAAAGATAGCATAGCTCTTGAACAACAAACATTCAGTCACCAGGGGGAAAAAAGTAACTGTAAGTCTAAGTGAAGTGTAAAAGAAACACCTTTACTATGATATGGTCCAATGCAACAGCATCACACAAACTTCTGCCTTTTAGACTTCATCTGATATGTCCATATATTGAACTCTAAGCTGGCATGACCGCATGCTAAGAAATCGTATCACTAGACCTGTTGCTGCATGTCTCCATCTATTTGGTACTTGTAAGTACCAAAGTTAAACTCCCCTACTGTGAACTTTTCCATCCTCTCCTTTCCCAGCATTCCTCCCTGTATGTCAACTATCTACTGGTCTTCTCATTTCACTGTGGGAGGTTTGTGGAGCAGAGGAAGGAAGCCTTTTGTGGTTCGCTTTGAGCTTGAGTGCAATCCAAGACCTTATCAGTGTGTGGCTGCCTCGGACAATGGGGAATAACATGTGTTCATGAATGTGCTGCAATTCATGTTAACCATCAACACGCCCCCGTGTTCCTGCCCTCCAAGTTACAACCGCAGCGTGTTTAATGAAAGCGCCGTCCTTGTGTGTCGCCTTTAAGTTTGAATTCATGTTTAAATGATTTATTTCCTAACCAACTATGATTCTTTACCCCCAGTCTACTAATCTCTATATGAAGTTACTGGGTTAGTACAGGTTTTTTGTGATAACACTATCTGCCTGGACTTTGAGCTGCTGCAGCGTATGTCCTGCTGGGGTTAGTGATATTAAGACACACCAGTTGCACAGTATGCAGTACAGGCCCTCTGGAAGAGACTCTCCTCTGTTTATGAGGCTTTGATCTGAGGCCAGATGGCCTGCAGTAATGTAGCGCAACATGGGTCTCTGCTGCTGTGGAAGTCAGTGGCCTCCTCTGGGAAGAGAAACAAGAGAGTTACCAAGACCAGATATACAAATGCATGCAACAGACTGGAGATGTGTAAGTCAGATTCTTTAAATGACAGAGAATAACAAAGTGAAAAAGATTTTAATTTCATTTAGCATGTAATGTAATGTGCAGCAAACATTTTCAGGTATACATAAAGCTCATGTGTTCACGCAGTACTAGACCTTTTGGAGCATCACTTTTGCTTGGTAATAGTGGTGACTTTAATGGAGAAAAGCGTGTTTTTTATTATTATTTTATAAATGCAAAACCATGCTTCTGAAAAAATTATCTGCCCCTTTTTGTAAAACAAATATTTTGATGTAGAAATTACTGCATGCCCTTTTGCAAACCTTTTTATGTTGCACGGTTATTTCTGTTTTAAAAACCCTGCATAACTTAGTCTGGCATTTTAGACAGAACAAATTCTAAACATATGAATGCCAGTCAAGGAGGCTTTGTAAACACTGCAGACAGCTTCCATACATCACACAGAAACAAATGCGGCTGCCGTTGCTAGGTGACACTGGTAGCTAAACAATGGCACACAGCCATCGTTGGCCTGTGTGTTCGAGCCAGAAGTACTGAACAAGATTGGCGCCGTAACAAAAAGTCGTGTGTTGTGTCACATCAGTTAATTTGTGAAATTGAAATTCAGCGATGACACTCAGAGGAGAAGCGAACCTTCTCTGTGATTTGAGTTGCCAAAAAAAATGAACAATAAAGCAGGAAATAAAAATAAAACATGGAAGAGCTAAGTAGCTTCCAAGAAAATAGAAATCCATAAAAATAAATTCACATTTATTAAGCTGATTATTACTGAGGTCTTTTTAGGGACTACAGCTGAACTTTAAATCACCCTCAGAACTTGTGGCTCACTCTTTTGGGACACTGTTTCATCTATCTTGAGAAGACAAAAGTCACACTCACTCTATTATAGTCTTCGGGATCTCTCTTCACATTCTTCCTGTCTCTGTGAAAACAAAAGTGCTAATGAGTGAAATCCCACAGATGGACAGTCATTGTTAAATTGCTTAAGGAGTCGAATGAAGATTTCAACCCTGCCTTAACACATGACATGGGTGGCTCTGTCAACTGGAGTCATCAAAGGAGTGAAATATGGAACCCTGGGAAATCAGGGCACATAATAAGAGCATTGTTCTGTGTGTGGTTGCAATGCCCACCGGTTTCCCCTGGGTGTAGGTTAATGAGTGAAGCCCTAAATGGAACAACAGAGAGAATATTGGACTTGAATACTTCTTTTATCCAAGGGAGGAATTCATATTGTGGCCCAGACACATTTACCACACTACAAACCTTTGATTCAGCTCCTTTTTGTAAGTTTTGTTTGCAGTTTTTGGTGGATGTAACCAAGGTTCATCCTCTGTCTGCTGTTCCAGTAGTTAATGATGTAGTAGTGGAGGGAATAAGTTGAGCCCACATTTTTCCTTTATTCATCTTTTTTACTTTGCTATTCCTCATTTTCCAAGGCATGATGTGCATAACACAGTAGTTGATGAAAGGAGAGAAAAAAATACCAGCTAGCAGGTTTTATTTATGGATTCACTGATTTTTTTTGTTTTGTTTTGTTTTTTTGACCAGGCCTAGCTCTGGGCATTCTGGCCACCAGTGAATTTATTCCACACGCTCTAAAATGATGACATACACCCGGCTTTGTTGGTTGGGTGGGGAGGGGGGCTGTTTACTATGAGGCGGTAAGCTTCCCCATGCAGTTGTTTGGTCTGACCTCTCCTCCCGTCAGTGACATACCATTAACTACTACACATGCTTCTCTGTGCACCTACCTTCCCTCGTCAGCGCAAGCAATATATTTTGTTTGTCTTTTTCAAAGGTGGCACTGCTTGGCTCCTCTGCTTACCATACAGAATGTTAATGGGCCTTACAGATGTCCTTCAAAAGGATGAGGAGAGTGGAGTTTATTTTGTAGTCATGTCACATTACTGTCCTTTCAGATCTGATTTTAGCTGCTGACAGTTGCAATTATGTGTAAAATAACATGCTGTTCTTTTCTGGTCAAAGCAGGGTGCCTTCTCCCAAGAATGGCCGGAGGGATGACTCTTCTGCGCTGCCGCATTTAATGGAGATAGTGGAGTGTGTCAGTGTGCTGGCAAAATGATAGTGACTGCAAGTTTCATTTTTTGTCCCTTTTTTTTTTTTAATCATGTTGTGACACCTATGTAGTCTCTCACTCCCCCTCTTATTCTTTTCTGGATGCTGCCTCGCTGTGTCAGAAGAGGGCTGGAAGCTCATCTGACACTCAAGCTGAGATTTAATGTAAAAGTGTAATAAGAGCTTTGAAGAGAGCCAGCCTCTCCCCCCTCCAAAATGCCGTCCCTTCAGGATTCACTGTTTTTGGAGAGTATTGTTATGGGTCATTGAGGCACTGGTGCTTCTCTCCGGTGAGAGTGGCGTTCAACTTATTGGCCTGTCGTCCTTGGTGATGATGGAGCCCATATTTTACTGGAGCTGCGCTCTAAGTGAAAGTGAGAGGTGTTCCTGCAAAATGGGAGATGGAGGGGGTGCAGGGTCACTGTGATGGCCCTGTTATTCCCAGCTGCCCATTTCAACTTTGATATGAGTGTTTGGGTTCCCAAGGTATCAAGGAGAGCAAAATGATTTTTCTGTACCCAGACACAAAATATGTTTCCCTCGTGCCTTCAGTCTCAAATCCAAATCACGCCGTGAATAAAACATTTCGTACAGTATCGTTACGGCTGATGTTGCTGCAAACTGAACAATGACAGACAGCTGCAGTGTTGTGCTTAAGGAACTGTCTTTGTTTTTATCCTGGTTATATGCATCTATACAGGGGAGAATGCAACAAAATACAGTAAATGCTTGATAACTTGTAGTTGGAGATGCATCTTCCACTACTGTCCAGATCAGTTTAGCAAATTCTTGCGGAAAACAAGGCATATCCAAGCCCACTACACAAGATGCTGTCATTTTTCTTGTACTTCCAACTGTTCTTGATCTTGCTTTAATTTCAGTGCCTCGCCAGAGTTGATAGAATAAGCCTTTTCAACGCTTTAAACCTTTGTGATTAATGCGTGATTACAGCAGACAAATGAATGTCAGCGCTGCTTTTATTTTTGCAGGCCTTCTGCATTTTCCAACCTAGATTTAGTGTTCACATTTAAAACTGTAGACAGAAATTAATGGGTTGGGCTATCTTTTAATTAGTTTTTTGCGCTCCACTGTTGCTAAAAACACTGGCAAGACAGAAGGGTCAAGGTCAGAACAAATTAATTACATTTTCATATCAAGACAGGGAGGAAAACAGTTTGTGAAATGTACTGGGTATAAGAATTCTGGTGGGTTAACGGGGGGGGGGTTAAAAGAACTTTCTCCTCCAGGAGTGTAAATAAGTGTCATGAAACTTGTGTTTGATATCATACCATATACATTGGTTACTGCAACTTCATATTAGCTTTGTCAGAAAATTTCTCCCTAAAAAGAAATGATAATTAATCAGTTGGCTTATCAAAAGAAAATGCCAAGTATTTTCTCTTTGTCATTCAAATATTAGCATTTAGGATTTTTTTTTCACAATTGCACAGACAAACCCACCTGATTTATTACTCAAGAAGACTGAGAGTAACTGATAAAACAATAGTTTTTTGTGGCCTTGCTTAAATTACATTTCTGCAGAATCTCTGAAGTGACAAATGGGCACTTTTAGAGAAATGTATTTTTCACTGTGAACTTGGTAGTTTTCCTTTTAATATTGTTTTTTTGTGTGTGTGATGTGTGTGTGTGTGTGTGTGTGTGTGTGTGTGTGTGTGTGTGTGTGTGTGTGTGTCCATGTGTGTGAGTGAGTGCACGCGTGCAAGTGTACACATGCATGATTAACCGTGCACCGACAGCAAGCCAAGTGAGAAGGGGTAGCTGAGAGGCACCAAGCTGCGTCAGCCCTAATCTGTCTCTTGACAGTCAAGCCTTATTTTGCAGCAGAATTCTCATATTGATCTGTGCGCCTGTTACACAAATAAATAAATAAGTCAACTACTCTGCACCTGAGTTCACAACCTGCCCTTGACAATACTCGGGCGTAACGTGTGTAGGGAAAGGCGGCATGTTGAGGTGGAGGGGTTGCAGTCTTGCAGCAGGGGAGCAGGGAGTCAAAAAGGGTTCTGCATTGTTGATCCAGTATGACATTGATAGACAGCAGCTGAAGGAAAGCTGATAGCCATGTTTGGCGTGCTGGTTTTTAAAGGACGGACGTGGCTGCCGATCCAAAGTTGACTGAGCATGAATTCAGCAGGCGATCGCCCCAAGTGGTTGTGCTGAGGAGAGGTGAGGAGGGAAACTTTCACATATGACTTGCTTGACTTTCTATCTTTTTTTTTACTGTTATTATTCCTCCCTTGAACTACTTGTTCCTGCCAGGGTTATTTTTACATGTGCCTGCTTCTTTTTTTGAAAACAAGGATACATGTTTATTCTATCTTCTGGTTCCTTCTTTTAGGATTTTTTTTTTTTTGAAAGATGTTTAACTTGGCCACATGGGTTTTCCAATATTAAGTAAGAAAGTCTTTGCTAGTATATACTGCTACTATATGATTGTCTTGTCAGTAGTTCTATCCTTGGATGTTCCATAGTGACGTAAATAGGAGTCAAATACTGGATATAATATATTTGACCTAACTTAACAAACATGCCACTACAGCTAAGATTTGCAATCTTACAGACTTGTTCACATTTATGTCTCACCTTCAAGACTTACAAGACTGATGGCTTCACATTAATAGGTAAGTATTCATAAAATGCTGAATGCGCCCATGCATCTTGTGTTGCTGAGTCACTACAAGACATGATTGTTTTAGTGTGTGCAAATAGCAAAAACATAAAAATGTCAGTATCTCTCTGCCCATACCAGTTTCACTGAAGCCTTAAAGCTGCTTCTTTTTAGAACAACAATAAGAAAAATTGTGTACAGTATGTTTAATTCACCTTTTCAGCACATGGGACAAAGTCATGTCCCATTTTTGTACATTGGATAGTGTCTTTTACATTTCAGCACAAACACTGCTCCACAAGAGCACAAAAAGAGCTTCTTTTTTTTTAGGTGCCAGAGGTGCGCACAGCTCTCTCCAAAATCATCAAACGTTTTTCATGTCTTTAGAGTTTTTCCTCACTCATTGTGCTCTACAATTTCACATCTATTATATATGGAGAAAGAATCAGTTCACACCTAACAACAAATTACACTGTGTGCTTCACTTTCATACAGAGCCAAAGTTTATAAGCTACAATTTAACAGTGCCGTCTTCGCCTCATCCAGTAGACACACAACCGCACACAGCAACAGACAGGCACACAGCCCCACTAACAACACTTAACAACACTTGAAGAGGAATTTTGAGAGGCAAGTAACTCCAATTTCAACAACAATACAGTTATCATAAATGTTAACCTGGCCAGTGCACATAATAACATTAGCCATTTAGCTTTTAGCAGTTACCCGATAGCCACATAAGCCATCTGTTATCATAAAGGTAGCAGCTAGCGGTTATGGCTAATAATAAAACAGTGATGTTAATGCTGGAATTTGGCAGGATTGATAATATTTGCTGCCTATCTGTAATGTTAATAGACTGTGTTAATTTAAAGTATAACATAATTATTTGCATTATAATATTATTATTAATATTGAAACTATTGAAATCATGACTAAAGATCAGCGGAATTTTAATAGTATTTTATCTGTTAAATTTTATTGAAGTCTGACACTGATTTTTAGTAATTTTTGCATCCTCCGTTTTTATTAAAACAACTAGGGAACACACAAACATACATACATTGCACTCATTATAGTATGATGCTATGAAACATTATAAAGTGACACACCAATATAATCTGACATTCCATTTTGCACTAAGACGTCCCATTCTGTGCTCAATTAAACTGTCAAATGTGCAAATATAGGGTAGGCCGGGACTGGCTGTCACACTTTTAACTCTTGCATGAATTGCTGATTATTGAAACATCCTTCAATAACCATTTCTTTGTTAAAGCAAAGCTCAGGGTGCTGGCTCAAAATGAAAATCCTATTTATTTTGCAATTAATTGTAACTAAAAGTTTAACCATCAATGACACTCTGAACCAACCCCATAGCAGGGTTGGTTGTGGTATGGGCAAGGTTGTCCCTATAGTTAATGGGGTTTCAGTGAAAAACAGTGATTTAAAAAAATGTTAAAAAATACAGCTTTTTCATTTTATTCAGATAGGCATCAATAAATTTAGAAAATCAATATCACCTAATACATTTCTATTTAAACTGTGAATTTGAACTGTAATAGTTGTGAATTATTCTATGTATACACAGGGAAATTAGGAATTTACTGTGCTTAAATAATGTAGCCTTTTATTAAAGCCACAAAAAGCTGAGAACAGATTCCACATTTCTTGACAAGCAATGTGCTGACCAACCTGTGTACCCAAAACAATTGTGGGATTTGCATAAAATATTTGTATGGGCAATATAAATGTTGGCACTGACAGTGCCCGAGGCAAAGTTTATGCAAAGTTTCATCAAGATCGGTCCACTCGTCTAGGAGGAGATAGGGAACATACAAACATACACAAATATAGTATTATAGTATAATGATGAAATCAAACTGAAAGGATTTGTTGTTGTTTTTGTTTGTTGAATTCTGACATTGATTCTTGAACATTTTTTGCACTCTGCTAATATTGAAACAAGATGGACATCAGTACTAAAGATCAACAGGACTTTAGTGCTAATTACAAATAATACTTCAAAATACTTTAACTTTATCTACTGCCAGGACAAATGTTATAATGATGTTAATTAGATTATATTTAACCTTAATATTTAATGCAGTTACAAATTTCATTTGTTCGTTTTGGGTTTTTTCTGTTGTTGTTGTTTTCTTGCACTATACCCGATAACTTAGAAGCAGTGTTGTTATTGAAGCTATTTTTCGTTAATGTTTTTTTTTTGTTGTTCTAATCTTAATTTTTGTAAACCCTCATGGGACTGAAAATGGTATTGAGTATCGAGTATTTTCCAGAGTATCTGCATCGAGTTTGAAATTCTAGTATAGTGACAGCCCTGACTGTTTGATCTATTTACTAAAGTTTACTGTACTAATTAAAAGCAGGTATCAAAATATAGCATTGTCAGCAAACTGACAAAGACAGCAACATCACAAATGCCATGTTTGAAAAACGCTTTGGTCCTTCTATAAACTAGCTATTGTTGGCAGTTTCAGAGGTGGCCATAACCTGAAATAGTCAGTCAGTAAATGCTGCTTGGATTAAGCCTTAAAAAATGTAGTTTTTGTCTTCATTTTGAAGTAAGAGACTAAATGAATTAGACTGCAAATACACCAGCTACATGCTCTGAGCTTTTATGCTAGGCCCATTAATCCAATAAGATGTGGGGTTTGAATGATCTCCAAGCTTTCTTTAACATTATTCACACTCTTGAGTCTTTATATTTTGCACAGTGTAAGAAATGTTGCCACCGGACCCCGAGAGTATATTCTGTACTTAGTGTTGTGTCACTTATGTCACTTCAGTCTGTCTCTTGTTAGCTTCACTTTTCAAACTGACACATGACACTCTTTTGGGCAGCATGAAGCAGCTGCTTTTTTCCCCCCAAAGAAAACAGTGTTAGGCCAGCTGAAAATCCAGCTAAAAGCCCCTGACAAATTAATCTTAAATGGGGACCGAAGGCCAGCATAGTATGTGGTATAGAGTCTGTGATGTACTTTGGCCTGTCTCTCTTTACCAACCTCAGTAGCTCCACAAACTTGGCTTTTAGAACTGAATATTGCCTAGGACTGTCTCACATATGTGTGTTTGAAAATAGAGAGATGGCAGCAGTGTTAAAAGGGGTTCGTTATAGAGTATAAATAACACTTCCGTATCGAACATTGCTCCAGAATATATTTTTACTTTCTGGTGGTGGATGGCTTGACTCCAGTGTACTGTTTGGAGCTGATCCTTATTGATGCTCATCGCCCCTCAGTGTTATTTCTTGCCCATCTTTAAGTTGAGGTCCCTGCATTGCTTGGGACAAATTTTTTAATTCTTTTTAGTCCTTTTTAGAATTTAGATATATGGGGTTACATTCACTGTACAGTTTGGTTTTTTTTTTTCATTTTTTGTCTCTGGGCTTACATTTTTGAAAGATATAACAGAAGGCTACTGTGTCACATATTGTCATATAATATTGCCTGTAGTACTAGTATAATCACTGGGGACTTTTTGTAGAGGAAAGCCAATGGGCAGATTGATTATGGTGAACCAGACTTTAATGTTTAATAAAAAAAAAAAAAGTTTAATTAAAAAAAAAAACATAGATTAAGAGACAGACCACCATGCTTTTACTAAGTAAGTTGCCTTTTTCCTTATATTTGCAGAGTGCTGAGTTGTTGAAGACCAATTAATTCAAGAACAAATGTCCCCGAAGGCTGCAATTAATGATAAACTTATTAGACGTGATGGTGCCCATGAGGTCTGAATCTCATTGTGGTGTCCACGTTCCTGGTGGTGTTGCTTTACCCAACTGCCACTTCAAATAAAGTAAGGAAAGGAACAAATTGTGTGTATGTGTGAGTGCGTGCACACTTGTGTAAGTCTGCCTTTATAATTCCATTTTTCAAGACACAGTCTTCAGATACCGCCTCAATCTAGTTCTATCACTTGACATTTGACATGACTCTGTTAAGCCCTTATTGACTAATGAATCTGTCAAAACTGGAGTCTCAGGAGAACGGACGTCTTCCTTTCTGCCTTATACAAACTGTCAATGCTGAAGAATTGGGGTGATTCACTGACCTCCCTTCTTACTTACTCTTTCAGACTGCGAAAGTCGTACCTGCACATTTACAATTTAAACTGTACACCTGAGCACAGTCACCCTATCTTGCCATACTAAACAGAGGAGTGCTATGAGTCGGTGTGCATGTGTGTGTGCATGTGTGTGTGTGTGTGTGTGTGTGTGTGTGTGTGTGTGTGTGTGTGTGTGTGTAAGAGTCTGGAAAAAATAAGAAATTAATTTAAATTCAGGCAGGCAGCATTCAGGGTAGCCTCACGCCTCACCAGTTTCACTTGAGTTTTACATCCTGAGGGGTTAATACCACACACTACACCGCCTCATGCCAGTCTAACAATGTCAGGTGATGTCAGAAATACCAACTGTTTGTTGTACTGAAGACTGCAGATGATGTGTCTAGGCACGTGTTTCTCAAACCACTTTTAGAGCTTTATTCACTGGATTCATGAAAGACCACAAAACTTTTTTTCCTAATGAATCAAACCTAAAACCTTCACATGTACTTTTTAGTGGAATGTAGAAAGGAAAGCTGCCTCGATAGCCTTCTGGTTGGCAAGGAATTCTTTTTTCTTTTTTTTAAATTATTATTTTAGACTTTTTTGGCTTTATTTGATAGGTTACAGTGGAGAGAGACAGGAAAGTGGGAGAGAGAGCGAGAGAGGGGAAGACTCGCAGTAAATGGCCGCAGGTCGGGATGCAAACCCGGGATGCAAACCCGGGCCGCCTGCACCGCCACCCGGCATACATGGTTGCCTGCTCATCCGCTGTGGCACCCTGGCGCCCGTTGGCAAGCAATTCCGAGTCATTATGAACTTATTTGACATTGACTCCAATGGCAGAGCAATGGCCATAATGCACTTTTAATGCGAATGAAGAGCTTTTGAGAACTATGCACTTTATCTGTACTTTCTTTTCAGGTGTTATTCAGTAAGGCTGAATGCTCCCAGCTCTGTAGTAACATATTTAAAATGTCAGCATACTTGAAACTAAAAAGTAGACAATTGGAGGTCATTGCAAGTTACAACACTATGAATGCACTCAAGGAAAGTATGGTAGTGTGCCAGCTTATCTCTACTTGTATGATTCATTGCATCAAGACACTCAAAAGGCACAGAAAGTTGCAAGACAAGCAGAGCGACACATGTTTATGACAACAGGCTCTAGACTCATCCTGGCCATTGTGTCCACTTGGAGCAAGAAGGCACAGATTTGCTATTAGATGTCACTCAAAATGAAAAAAAAAAAAAAGCCATGGCTAACATTGTGGTAGGTGGACCAAAGTACGCAAAGTACAGCAAAATGCATGTGCAACCTACTGCTAGTTTTCAGTCTTCACTTAATAATGTCTGTGTGTGCATGATGCTCTAGCCACTTTCTCAGCCTCTCCCAGTAGTTTCAGGCCAAATGGGCTTTCCAAAAGTGCAAAGAGTTTAATCCAAACTCCAGATCCTCCGATGCATGTATGACAATCCTTCATTTCCCAGCTCCTAGCTTCCTGTCTTGAAAAGAGTCTGTATGGGGGGAGTATATGTGTCTCTGATAAACCCAGCTAAATTAGGAGGTAGACTGGTTGTGGGCGAGGGGGATGTGGTTGTGGTGGGTTGTGCTGCTGCCAAAGGGTGTGTCGGGGCAATTTATTAGCTTACTGTGCATGCGTGTGTGTGTAAGCGTGTGTGAGACTGTTCCCAGCCCTTGGCAGCTTGGCAAACTCAATGTCTGAGACACAGCTGTACCACTTTTCTAATATGGACTCATTATGGCCATCCACTGGGTGCCTCCAGTTACTTCACAAATTTGCCGATAACACACCTATTTTTTTTCCAAGTACTCAGATGACAGTCTTGTGTTCCCTGCTTTTTTAGCTTAGATTAACCTGAAGCAATGGTTTAATTTCGCTGCTCTGGCTGGTTTGCGCACACCACGATGACTGTGCAGTGCATGTGCAGTTGGTAACAGGTGTTCAACATAAAAACATAGATTGGTCCCTCTGGGAGGAAGAGTTTGAGTACATGCTGCAGTGTGACCAGTGCAGTGGTTTTGTTCGCGTGTGCGTGTCTCAGAATACTTCGTTGTGTGTAATTACATGTTAATGACACCCCCCCCCCTTGTATACAGCTGGCTGTCGAGTAAAATAGTTGCCGTCTGATCCCGGCTCAAATGTGGAGGATAAGGTTTACATTCTGCCAGCACCTGCTCCGCTTCCAACTCCCCAACTTTCTTCAGAGGCAAAAACAGATGCTGGGAGACACTTAGCCTGCAAAATGCAATCTGCAAGATATATTCATTGCGTTTGGGAGCAAAAACAACAAAACATAAGAAAAAAAGTTGCTATCAGAGTCTGTAAGCACCTGCAGGTCTTGCTCATGCTGGAACATTTTAATTGACCAAGCAAAAATGCCACAGAGACAGGGAAACGCCTGTACCAGTATACCTACCTAGTCTGAACAAACGGCTGGTTTCAAAGCCCCATCAGCAATCCTTTGCTGTAATGAGGGAGTTTTGGGGAAATTGGGGATGGTGTCAGTTCACTGTTTCTGAGCTGTGGGTCCTGCTGTCCAAATTGTGGAATAGCAGGCGAGAGGTGTTGTCATAACACGATAGGCGCAGACATCAGCACAAAGTTAGAGAGTGGGGGGGTTCAAGCCACCATGCCTAGACATGCAGTTCTTTTAAACGGCACACAAATGAAGTCTCTAGACAATTATGATGCAAAGGAAAACACACATGCGTACTGAGTCCATAACAATAGCAACACATGACATTTTTCTCCAGCTCGCTGATTAACTAAGTTTTAAAGCAAAGGACCGCGTGCGCCATCAAGGAAGGAAACAAAGCTCCTTATTTGTCATTTGGTTTGAAAGTAATCATTGCTCACCCAGGCACAGTGGGTAATAAATATTTATACCTCCTTTTTGGAAATGTAAACCATATAAATTTTACCCAACCTTTGCTTTGAGAGCAACTGCCCTTGATGATAACAGTTATCATTTAAATGTCTTTTCTCTCTGTTTCACTTGTTTTCTCTCTCCCATTATCTCTCGCCTGTTGGCTCCATTTTCCCCCAACACAGTGTTAACAAGCTCCTTTTCTGCCTATCTCATGTAGGTTAGACAGCTCCACAAAATGACAAGGTGAGAGGGCGTATGTGTGTGTGTGTGTGTGTGTGTTTTTGTTGTTGTTTTTGTTTGCTTTTTATTTTATTTATTTGACTGTGTAACTTGCGGTTGTGCTGTGTGTGTCATGTGTGACCAGCAGCCACTGTCAGGGCTCATGTTGCCCCCCGACGGTAACAATAATCATGGGATTTGATTGCCAGTTCCCTCACCCACCGTAATTGATGAATCCAATATTTACTCTGTTACCTGTGTGTTGTAAACATTCATTACGGGGTACCTTCCCAGATAGGTGAGCAGGAGAAGAGAATGGGACAAGTCCAGCCTGCAGGGACCAGCTGTCAGTTTGACTAATGACAGAAATGAATAAAATCTCATAATTACTTTAGAAAAAAAGGACAGTCGCCACCTTATCTCAGGCCAATATGCATTTTAAAAATTTTTTGGCGGGTTTATTAAATTCCACCCCGCCTCTCCCCCATCACCACCACCCCCCACACCCACCACCCAACCCCCACTGTAATACATTACAGACAGAGGCAACTTCTCAAATTTCAAATTTAATTTTCCTCTCGCCCCACACACACACACACACACACACACACACACGCTCTCTCTCTCTCTCTCTCTCTCTCTCTTTCTCTCTAATCAAATTGCGACATTATTGTGTTTCTCATTGACATCACGCATTGTTATTATTTTGTACTGTGTAAATATGAGTAACTGGAGCATGCCTGGTTTCTTTGCCAGGAAGGGATTATTTTCTGTGTATTTATTTTGTTCTAATGCTGTCAAAAAATGTCCTACCACGACTATGTCTGATGCTTTCCATTATCAGAAGATGCCGTCTCTGGATGATGCTGATGCACTATTATTATTATTATTATTTATAATTTTGTGTCTGCTTTAGACATGACACCCCATAAATGTGGGGGAAAAAGCCCTACAGGCCCCTTCTAGAACATCACAGAGCCCCAAAAGGAGGGTATCAGTGAAACACATCATGCTATTAGATGGAAAGCAACCACAGGTCAGCCCATGCTTTTAGAGCTTCTTTCTGTGTGTATGTGTACCTAATTAGATAAGACTTCAGTAATGTGTGTCTGTTTTTAAGTTGGCACATGTGGTTCACAATACACCAAGTCTGTAAGAATTGCAGTATTGT
>JAMQGT020005331.1:0-89449 GCA_024447675.2 Pterophyllum scalare
ATGTAGTTGTGCTTCGTTCAGTTACGTATTGCTATACTTATTTCACTCAATAACATGCAAATCAATTTTAATAACTTTTTATGTAATGTGTTTTCCCTGGATTTTTGCTTAATATCTCTCTCCATTAAAATGAAACCACCATAAAAATTAGAGACTGCTCTTTTTTTTCTTTGGAAGTGTACAAACTTACAAATTCAGCAGGGGATGAAATAATTATTTCCCCCCAGTGTAGGTTATATTCCACAAGTTAAAAATTGAAAGCAATAATATAAGAAAGAAAATGTTTATCCTTTCTTTCTTTCCTTTTTTCTAGTGGAGCTCTTCCACCAGTTATCTCAGGCTCTCGAGGTGCTAACTGATGCTGCTGCCAAGGTAAGCCCACCTGTTCCTTTCAACCTGTAATATGGATGCTTGCACTCACAGAGTAATCTTGATGTCTAATGATGTTTTCAGGCTGCTTATGACAAAATATGTGCTGCCAAGAAACAAGCAGAAGAAAGAAACAAGAAACTAGATGATAAGAGAAAGAAAATTAAGCTTGGTGAGTCATTTTCCAGACTATAGCATCCCAGAGATCGTGATTAAGTGTCTTGTGTATGGACTAGTTTGTATGCGCTGTTTGACAGACTTGGAGGCCAGAGACAGACAAGCAGAAGCTCAAAGCCAGGAGGAGGTGCAAATCACTAGAACACTTGAAGAAGAGGTTTCGGATTTTATAGAAACCATATTAGCAAAGATACTGCACAACGCTTTGCCTGGGGAGGATGAGGAAAATCAAAAAAATTTCACTATACTGCAGACATCAGCACGGTACTGGGGAAAAGGTATTTCAGTGCATCCAGGAAACTATAAAGTGCAGCCAGGTGTTTTAATTCTGTTTTTCGTCAAATGCTTTCTCCTGATTGAGTTGAAATCTTCCAAACACTTGGATCAGGAACAAAGGCTCTATCGGAGAGCTCCTCTTTTTTTCACAGACATGTCATAATTATCAGTAAGACCATTAGGTGATATTGCATGACTTGATGCAGTTTGTGCAGAACATCCATAAATAAAAATAGTGTGCATACTTCCAGTGTGAGTAATTGCATGTGCTCAAAGTGCTTTATGCATGCACATAAGGGACGACGTGCATTGGAAGGATTCGTTATAACCAATAGGTGGCACTGTTCCATTTTTTTGTCTTCATCAAGGTGTTTTTGGCTTAAGTGATGAAACAAGTTGGTTTGTATACTCTCCAGGAACTAGAGGACATGGCAGAGCGATAAAGTTTATTATATTCCATCAGTCTCATGTTGACATGTGCTGTCACTTAATACCAGGCCATCTGTTTATTCCAGATTACTTTATGTGCGCCTTTTTCTGCAAGATTGCTCGCTTAAGAGATAGGAGGGATCCAGACAGCTTGAAGAGGAGCAGAGGCTAATCAGAGAGCAGATCCAGAGAGAAAGAGAAGCACAGCAACAAGCAGGAGACCACACTCAGAGAAGTACGTCTGGACTCCTGGTGATTTAACCAGTCTGTGCTGGTGTGAGTTCGCTAAACTAGTTTATTGCAGTTCTGACAATTTTACATTGTCCTGAAGCCTCACTGGAGTGAACCCCTGTGTTTCCCAGCCCTGGTGGTGTCAGCCCAACCACAGCAGCCACCAGGCTCCCTGTGGCTCACCAAATATTATTCACATGATACACTTGAACAATGACTGAAAATTATATTGGAAGAGGTCTATTTTGGTTTCTTGGCAAGATAGCAGAAGGATGCCAATCACTGCGCGTGCACACACACACATTAAACTTTTAACCTCATGATAATATTTTTGCACTGAAAGTAAGGGAGGGTCTCTATACTTAAGAAAACAACTGACTGCTGGCCTTAAACTAGACCCCTTTTGTGGCTGTTCAGTCACTAATGCATAGTCAGTATGTCTTTTGCGCCTTTTCCTTTTGCACGCACATGGTCCTCCCCTGGATCATCAAGAGCTATACATTTAACATGTGACAGCCATTTTAAAATTGCTGTCTATCTGCACGAGTCCCTTGAATGCTGTCCTGTGTATAATATTTCCGAAACACAATAGTTTCTTTGTTTTTTTTTTTCACTTCACTGTCTCATCTCCCCTCTGTTGCTTTTTCTCAGACTCAGGAGTGGAGAGATGTTCCAAGAGCAACGTAACCCCGAAATTGAAGGTAAGGCTTCAAAGTGTGTGACGAGAGGTCAGGGTTGGGGAGCGCCGTAGTTGGAGAATAATGTAGGTTCTCAGTATGCTGAGGAGAGACTGCTATATCTGAGTGAAAGTGCAGGCAGAATCTCAGTGGGGAGTTTGATAAAACCTTTCGCCATTTGCATTTCATTATTGGAGACCACATAGGTTGCCTCACTACTGAGCACGCATGCTGCTCTAAAGTGCAGTCCTCTTGAGAAGGCAGTGTCATCAGGAGACCAGTATCTAAGCTAAGAGAAGGCTTATTATATTTCCTCCTGGAAACAGCCGAGTCCGCATGTATTAACGTGGGATGTTAGCTAATGTGTTTAGACAGTAAATCTGGTTTTAAAATTTGATAGCCATCTAGTGCGGCAGCGTATTCCCTGACGTTTGTGTGTTCAGCTAGAAAAACAAACAGCGGCCGGACTGACAGTATCACAAATCATTTTGCATGGACGGGGACACGTTACTGCCAGGATTTATCTCCGAAGCTCTGCAGCCCTGTCTGTAGTCAGAAAAATTATTTTATTAATAATTTATTTGTGAATGCCTTCCACATCAGATACCTGCATCTGAACTTATTAAAAAAATACAGTGGAAGAGAATCTCTATACCTGAGCATAATTATTAGTCGTGTTTATGACTCACTTTTATATTTAAATTTCGAGCAAACGCAGCAGTGTTTCTGAAGTCACAGACATCACATCATTCAAATGCTTTAACATTTTATTTGAAGGTTAACAGTTGTGGAGGTTATCAGCACGGGGAAGAGAATGCTCTTGGAAGTACATTTTCAGCTGTAATTGCTGGTAAAAGACTCTATTTACACTTGGAAGTTCCCAGAAATCTTGTTGCTCCAACAGTGAGCAGAATGCTGGAGCCGAATCAACACTCAGTGCTTGCCATTTGTAATACTACTTTAAGCAGTTCCTGTGATATTTGCCTGATTTCCCTGTGCTTCTGTACATGGATATGAGAAGTTACACAATATCTTTTTAGGAGTACGGGAACTCGCATCAGCTTTTAGTGACAGAACTCCAAGTGAAGGGAAAAAAAATCCACAAAAGGGGGAAAAAAAGCCCATCTTTTACACATGTTTTTAAAATTACTTTTAAAGACAGACAAACACATTGTTATGTAAGCAAAGAAATTGACCACAGTTCACTTAGCAGAAGAGGACTTCCTCTCTTTTGCCCATGACTGAGCACGTTCTTAGGCATCGAACTGCTTTGGATTACTTCTTGATTAATTTGTGATACTTAGAGCAGGTGAGTCACCATATATTCTGTGGTCCAGGCGTCCATGTTTTGAATTTCACCCATTTATCTGGCGCTTTCGGTATGAATGGAAATTGACTGCAGGTCTTGCAGGTGGTGCTATTGTGATGTTCCAAGAGCTTAATAGTGTCTTTTTTTTTTTCCTCGTAGCTCCAGTGTGCGCTGATGGTTTTTGTAATCTGTGTCTCATCAGAGGCAAGCCCGCCTGGCACGCTTTGCCTCATTGTCAGCTGACTTTAATCAATTGTGCTCTGATGATTAGACATTATCATGCATTTCTTTAGCTCTTGAAAACGCTCCATGACTAATATTGGCCCCTCCTTTTCTGTCTGCTTTCTCTTTTCCTCCTCCAGTTGAAGTGGAAGTGTAAAAAAGATGATGAGTTGAATGGAGGTTACTCTCAAGACATTCTTTTTAAACTTCTACAAAAGGTATGTGTCCTAAAAATGAAATAAGTAATGCCAAAGTGCTACAAAGTTAATCATTAATCATACAGCGAAACAGTTTGCCTTTCCTTTTAGAGCTCTTCCTTTTTTAAATACAAATTACAGTAAGATGACAATTTAGGTTTGACAGGATATAGTTGTATGCCTGAAATAGCAACCCCTTTTTGTATTGCAAATGAGGTCAGTTGTGCAAAATTCCCATGAATGTACAAGATATTTATTTGACTGGGTTAGCCAAATGCAAACATATGCTTCTCTGTAATAAATGTGTGCGTATGCATGTTATTGAGTGAGATAAGTATTCGATCCTCAAAATGGAAGTAATGGATTCTGTGCACAGGTGAACTTTATATACAACAATCTGTGGGAGCCAGAATTCTGGCTGGGATATATATATGTGTGTATGTATGTATGTATGTATGTATGTGTGTGTGTATGTATGTATGTATGTATGTATGTGTATATATATATATATATATATATATATATATATATATATATATATATATATATATAATCAATCAGAATAAAATTTCTTCTTTGCTTCATGGTCTTATTTGAGGTCTGCATGACATCAGTGTTGTAGATTGTTTTGTTCCTCCCCTTAAACAAGGCCCATTAAGTTTTGTTGCAGTGAAAGTGCTGAGGGCAATGTTGTACTGCCCTTTTAAAGCCATGCACACCATTGTTTGTGCCCCTCTTACCAAGTGATTAAGCAGTGCCGAGGGAGACATTAGGAAATGTGCTCTTCTCATGCAACCTAGTACCACCTTATGCTGTGATCCGTCACAGGGGCTTTTGGCGGGGCATAGGCTGGCCTGAAATGAGGATAGGGCAAGTGTCAGTGACGTCAAGCTGACTGGAAAAAAGGCATTTGAATTTCTCTTCTGCACGCATGCAATCAATATGCTCCCAAGCAGGAGGGAGTAAAAAAAAAAAATGCTGGAAAGAAGTGTTGTTCCTTTTAAATTCTTAAGCAAAGGGAATATATTCTAAGAAAAATGCTGTTTAAGATGGCAAGCTCCAGTGAGTGACAGTTAATGGTTTGGGCAAGAAGAAATAGCCACTGCTGTGTGGGAACAAGATTGATTATGTGTATACGTGCATGTGGACGTGTATGGACTTGTGTACTTTGGCTGCATGAAGTAATACATCTTTGTTTCAGAAATATGTTACGATATTTATATTTCATGAAACAGAGGCCTTTAGAGAGTCTCCTTTGTCACTGTTGGCTTGCTTCAGAGTGTCCTTAGTAAGCATTAGCATTCCTGGACTTTCCTGTTCCCAGAAAGCTACATTTTCCAGAATGAAATTCTCAGAGGCCTCTTTCCTTCTACTCCTTGTTCCCAAGCCCCACTCTAGTGGGGAAGAAGTTAATGGAAGAGTGCTTTGGTTGTAGTTGATACACCTGAGTTAACTATGAGGCATTTAAAAAGCCCTTGGTGCTCCTCATTGCTCCCTTTTCTCCTCATGTCTTTCTTAGAGAGGTTGGGGATTGGGCAGATGATCTTTGCCTTGCTCCTATTTTAAGCCAACTTTTCCACTCTGTTCAGATCAAATGAGCTCAACTCTATAAATCTGCTCAGTTGGATATGAGAAACATCTACTGTCAGCCTTAATCCTGGCAGTAGATTTTTAAAAAAACGTTGTTACTATACAAGGAGTAGCTAAGGTTTTACTGGCTTAGGCCCAAATAAAGGAACAATACCGTTAGGCCTAATAACCAACCACACATTGAATATTAACTTCTACTCAGGAAGTGTTTTGAAGTTTTGTGTCTGTATGCGGTTTTTCTTTTCGTGGTTATGGATTGTGCTGTGAAAGGAAATAATAATTTGAATGTTCAGCCTCATCTACCTCCATGTGACTTTTTTTCTTGCCATTTTTTTTACTTCCAGTATGGTGATGTTTTGAATGTGATTATATCGAGTAAGAAGAAAGGAAGCGCTGTCGCAGAACTTGCAACTGTGAGAGCAGCTGTAAGTACCCAACTCTTGAATAAAAAACCTTCTCAAAAGGGAACAGAGCCAGTTTTGTTTGCCAGTCAGTTGCCTCAAATTTTCAGGTCACCTGATGAGTTTGATTGTTGCTCAGAGCGACACCTGTCACAGACTTCCGAGCCTGGGGACAGGACGGTCTCTGTGAATGAAACTGATATTTTAGTCATTCTGTGCCGCAGAAATCCCAAAGCTGATGAAAACCATTGGATGGAAGGAACCGAGCTGTCTCATTGTTCCCCACTGTCTGGTTCCTCGGGCTCTTTGTCATGATGGTGTACTTTTTTGTTGCGGTTTCTTTACCACAACATGTGTTTTGCCTCCAGTAAACATGCCTGCCAGTCTGCAGGGATCTGGGCACAGGTTCCGTGGTCTCATCCTGCCCATCTTCATGTCCCAACTTTGGTTTGGGCCCACCTTTATTCATGTGTATTTGTTTTATATCTCATATGAAAGAAAAAATCTAGGTGTTAGATTAATATATAAAACAGATTTTTTTTTTTTTTTGTGTGTGTGTCTGTTTTTTAGGAGTTAGCTGTTAAGAATGAAAGTGGTCTTACTGCCAACCCCTTGAAGATTTCCTGGCTTGAAGGACAGCCTGAGGTTTTTGCCGCAGCATCTCAGTCTGGCCAGTTCATGTCTTCACAGGTACAGCTATAACATTTAAATGCATTGCTTTAATTCCCCTCCCCTCTCATAACGCGTGTCAGCCCCATGTTACAAAATCCTCCCAGTTACATTGCTTCCAGCACAAATACTCTTGCCTAAACACTGCCCCACAAAGAGAGGTATGTAAACGTTCTGAGCTTTTATTTTCATATCAGTGGTGCAGATATTTCTCCAGTGCTTGCACTCCCATTTGTCTGGCCCAGAACAATGTGTTTGGTTAAATGGCTCTCGGTTTATTTGTTTTGGATTGTTGAGGTGCTGGCCCGGCATTGGTCCAGAGCCCCTGGTCGGGCCGCTCATTAACGGAAATGACCTGGAAGACCTCAGAAATGCTGCATTTCATATAGCAGCTCAGTAGAAGCAGCGTGCAATAATGGTAGCATGGCACGTGAGACTTCATAAATGCCCATTTTGATGCCAAGTGATTCCACATAGTTTTTTTTTTTTTTGCCAACTCCATCTCTAAAAAAACCATCTTGAAAAATCTTTCATCTGGTGTGTTGCATGCCTATCCGGTCATAACCTAATTTCAGATATACTCCAATAAATACACAAGAATATACAGGGATTTTTTTCCTTGACCCAAAATTTAAATTTTACCTGATGCAGTCAAGCATTTTTCTTCTTCTTTTTTTTTTTTTTTTTTTTTTTGCTCATTCCTTGATTTTTACATATACAGATCTCCAAAACTCCTGCTGAACTGGGTTTCACTTCTCGCACAAATGTGGGGTTTAATACCCCCTACGCAGGGCTAGTATCTGAGACTGAGCCTGCACACTGGGACTTGTCACACTAATCTCTTTAAATATTATCGTAAACCGGTTTGCTTTGCGGATATCAAAAGGTGATTGCTTGAGCCTTTTTGTGTTATAACTGAGACTGAAAACATTACTATGGTAGGGTAATTTTCATATCAGCTCTACTGAGAATACTTCTTGCTAAAGACGTCCCTCATGACATAATGGATAAACCATGGCAGATATCTGTAGCATCAATACACACCTAGCCTTGGGTCAGTGGATGTGAAATGTCTTTTTCTATCTGGGATCTACAAATTTAATCCCTCTTCTGTAGCTGACCCCTCCATAGTGTCCCAACATTATCCAGCTGCAGTCACATAGGAGCAGGGTGAGGACTTGGTTCTTTAACCTCATCAATCTAAACACAACTTAGTGTCTCAGTGTTTCACTACAGGGAGCTCAGAGGCACAGATGACTTCACCCTTAACTTTAGTTCCATCTCTACTGGGCTTAATAAATGAATTTGAGGCCAATATGAGGAGTCTAATGGAGCAGAGGGAGGGGCAAACTCCCTATGAAGACCCCCTCAGGGTGCAGACACTTTGAACATGACTAACTATCCCATGGCGTGTTAAATTTGAACTTCTCTCTGAGAGCAGTGTTGATCTTTTGCCCCCCCCCCCCTGTCCAGAAAGCTGATACGACATGATTTATAACTGGCCCTACTGCATTCACCCAGTTTTTCTCGCCATGGATATTAAAAATTTCAAAATAGGGAAGGGCTGCGTCTTTCACACTTTGTGGAATTGCTCCCCACGCTCTTGACTAAATTCTGACCCTTCATTTGGGAAAGGATCAAGTTTCCAGATTGTTCACTGTTGCGTCTTTGCATCTAACGTTACAGATATGACAAATATGTTGGAGTGACAGCCTGAGAAATGGGGAGGTTGAGGAAAGGAACGTTTAAGTTTTCCCAGACGTGCAAATGTATGGAACACAATTGCAAATCTCAGTGAATTCTGAAAGAACCGGCTGTAAAATGAGAAACATTTGTTTTATCTTAGTTGAGGTTTTGTGCCAGAAACATTTTAGAGCACAAATATCGTACATGTCTGAGAGCTGTAAATACCTGCTGGATCAGAAAAAGGGATTTCACACATGGATAGTTTATCTTAACTTGGAGAGACTCGGATATGGAATCCCTATCTATGTGCCTGCCTTGTTTCTGCCAGACCTGACGTGTGTGTCTCCAGAGATGTGATGCCATCGTTAATCATTGTGCCTTGATTCATGGTTTATTGCTCAGTTTAGCATACCATGTTATTTAAAGTGGATCGATTGTGAAGTATTTTAAATTTGAGCTTTTTATGCCTGCTTCTTCCATCAAGAGCCAAGGAATCATTGCAGGGTTGTCACGGCATAAACCAGATGCAGCAGATCAGCTATTCTGGGATTGTTTTTCCAGCTTGCTGGTGCTTGAAAAGTACATTATCACCTAAAATAGTCCTTGTGTCTGGAAGAGCTGCATTGCATGTGGCCATATTGTTGGCATATTCAAATCTTGGCCTGAACCCCGCTCTTAATGGAGATAATAGTTGTTTAGGAAGGAGATGAGCAGCCTTCTGTTTGTTGCAATGACCAGACTTAAGAGCTGGATTTTTCTTTGTTTTTGTTTTATTTTGCTTTTTCCTTATTAGTAATAATATAATGTTGTTTTTATGAATAAATAGCATAAAAAGAAGGCAGTGAAAATGCATGGAATTGAAGGAGCTAAAATTGTTACTCTCAGGAAACAGAGGTTGGGAGAGCTTTTTTTTTTTTAAAAAAAAAAAAAAAAAGACGGGCTGGTTTAGAATACAGAGAAATATATGCTTAAATCCATTCAGTTCATCCTGGATATCATGAGAGGGGAGAGCTGTTTTCAATTTACTTGACCCTCTTTACAGCTTGATAATATTTTCTGACTTGATACATGATACAGACAGCACAAACAAAAAAAATATTGGTTTTATGAAATCCCCTTTCGTGTGTAAATACGGGGAGAGAGAAAAGAAAACCAAAACAAAAACATGTAGCATATTTAGGTAGCGTTAGATTTCACTGGGAAGTACAGTTACACAAGCAGAACTTGTCTCTTTTTTGCCCAGACAATACTTTTAGGGTTTTACTTAGTAACTGAAAGAGAATAGCTGGTAGGAGCTGATTTAGCGGAATGACACAATTCTTTTTGGGAATTCTACATGATAGCAAGTTTTGATTTTAAAAGGGAGGGAAATGATACCAGATGTGATTGGGATACCTCACAGTTTGGCCCGTTCTTGCAGTGCAGACAGAGATAATTTGTCTTCAGTCACAGACTCTTTTATCTTGTATTAGCCATGTGGCTGAACGCTTGCTCAAGTTTGTCCTTCACAGGGCTCTGGTGCAGATGACAGAGTCATAGAAACCAAGGGAGCGCACATGCAGGCAGGACCTTTCCGGAAAAAGAATACAGGAAATGTTATGACTGTTTTAATGAGTGGTTCTTCATAAAATGCATTAATAATTGGTTTCTATCTTCTTTATCTTGTGGACAGATAGGGCTTTGATTTCTTAGGGGTCATTGTAGGAAGCAACACAGTCCAGTGTAAAATCTCTGCCGCTGAATAGCTCCTTCTTCTGCTTGTCCTACAGTTTACCAACACACCTTTGTTAGCTATTGATAGTCAGCTCTTTGTACTTCAGGTGCACCTTAGTTTGCTTCAAAGTCCACTTTATTGTAGTGCATTACTCATGACTCCACTGTGCATGCAATTCTCACATACCTGGCTAATTTAGGCCTCTGTGTCTACTCACCTTCAAAATATATTGTGCATCTTGTTGCGTTGAATAGTCCAAAGCTATAATAACCCTAGAAAATGGTAGATGGGCAAATCTGATTGGCTGCACAGCTGCTTCAGACAGTTTAAAAGTTAATTAAATGTCAGAACAGCAGTTGTATAAAAGAATAGTAATAAAAAAAACATTAATCTCAAAATTTGAGTGTTTGATATTTTTATTTACTTGCCCAAAAATACAAAAAAGAACAATTTTTTTCTTCAAAACCAAACCCCCAATGTGTTCACAATGTGTTATTGGCAAAAAATATATAAGAAACAGATATACAAATGTTCCCACAAACAATGCTGTTTCTGTTTGGACTTACATAGAATTCTAAATTTATTGCTCGAAGCAACACATTTTGGTTTCTAGATTTTGTACAATGACCCGTGGGGCTCGTAGGAATTTGACTTCTTCTGGGTTTTGTCCCACATCTTATCCTGGTGTCTCCCCAGCTAAGACAAACCGAGGCTCTGTCCCAGCTCTCTCCTCCGTAGATCTGAGGCAAATGTATACATAAACCTCAGCTTGACCATGTGTGCGTACTAGGACTCACACGCGTGCTTCTCTTTACTCGTGTGCCAGTGTATGAGATGCAGCGTGTATTTTTGCGTGTCAGGGCTCTGTTTGGGTAGAAGGTAGTGTTTAAACCCTCATCAGGACTTTTGCTACAGTAATGATGTTTCTGGGCTTCCTCCTCCCTCAGCACGCCCCTGCATGTGTGGAAGTATCAAGTTACCCTTTACCACTTTCCTTTTTCCTTCTCGTGCACTACTCACCAGAGCATTGAACGCTGATTTGCAGCTAAGAAAACAGCCTGCCTTGGCCCTTTTTTTTTCTTTCTTCTTCTTCTGAGGTCTTGGACCTGTGGCCTAGTTTGGTCTGCAGCCCAAACTGCCACCACTGGCTGGTTTTTATTGGAAGCAGGGCTAACTGTTTGTTTTCACTGCCTTGTTGGGAATGAGAGATGGGGGGTACCTTGGTCTACCTTTGAGTGGGGCCTCTCAGATGCGTGCGGAGTAAAAATTGCCCTCTGCACACAACAGATTGGCAAGCACGCCAGGGCATCACAGCTCAAGGACCTTGGATTCCAGTCGTAGCTTTTCTTTTCTTAAACACAATAATCTCAAGTCTTCACAGCAGTCGTCGGTGCTGTGATGTGTGGCTTGAAGAATTAAAATAACTAAGGGGGAATGTAAAAAGGGGTTGAAAATGTCAAGCTCTTAGTTTAACATGAGACAAAATTTAATTATTAACTTAAACATTGGCTCTGCCTCTGCAAAGGGCGATTGCTTCGAGAGCATTAACTTTGTTTATGTGTCCTCCAGAATCACACTCACTCTTTTTGTAAATGCTGTGTTCATCTGTGGCTTATTTGTCATTGTTTGGGATTCTGCAAACAAAAAAAAAAAGCGAATATCCTTAGATTTATCTGAACATAATCATCATATTCAGATATTGTTTTGTTCATTAAATCAAGAGCGTGTCCACAAACAGGAATGTTTGTGGACAAGCAGAGGCCCTTATTCCTCTCCATATTCCAAACGTTTAGTAAAGGCTCTCTGTCACACTTGGCTGATCTCTTGTTTAATCATGCAGTTTGTCCATCACCTGAAGGACATCGTCAAGGATCGAAGGGCCCAGGTCGAGGCTGAATGAAAAGCCGCTGTCCTCATCCTTCTGTTGTCCAGTAGTTTTGTCACAGGTATCTGTAAAGTCTTCATCCTTTTCTGAACCTGTGCTGCCCCATCTGGGGTTGTGAGTCTGATTGGAAGAAGTATTATTCCCTCTTTGGTACCCATCCTCTTTTTCAGCACCCGTGTCTCCTTTTCGCTGTCCAGCAGGGGCATCGAACTGCATTTCTTCCTTTTCTGGGAGTTATTGTGCTGGTGGTTCACAGACAAGTCAGGGCTCTCTCTGTGCTCGCTCTCATTCAGATTCATGCGAGGGGGCTTTGGAGGTGGTGAGCAGGTCAGAAAGACGTTCTGCTCACTTTGGGAACTTTGTAAAAGCAGGCTGTGTTCCAGCTTTAGAAAAGACAGATCTCCAAAGCTGTCGGCATTGTTTCCAATATGAGTGATGTGGCGGAAATCAGACAGCGGTAGGCTAATCATGTTAACAGACAGCACTTCCTTCCGCTTGGAATTCCTGCTGGGCCAATGACTGGAGGCTGGCTTTCTGTGCAGCGATGCTTTAAGTGGCATCTTTGGCAGATCTGGTTGAGATTTGCTTAAATGTTTCAGTTTATTCTTTTCACGTATCCTCAAAAAGTCTTTTTATTTTCTTTCTCCTCTGTTCAAGTCCTTAGGAAGTGGCGATGATTAAAAGCATAACGCCATCTGCAGCAAAGCATAAAAAGGGAGTATTAACATTTAACAAATAACAGCTTAATGCCACTGCAGCATGTCATCCAGGTTTTTTCTCATTGTGCCAGAATATGAAGGTGGTCTGTGCTGGTGTTTGTCATGTAATTCAAAACCAGATGTATGGATTTGAAAGTATCTGTTAGCTTTTTGAGAATTAATAGCCATTGTTTGGGGATTGTCACCTGCTCCACTTGATTTTAATTTAATGAAATTCAGCATTATTTGGCAGCAGAGGGATGTTCAAACAATGCTTTGAACCTTTCGTGTCTAAATATTTACTTTTCAAATCCGCCTTTTCCGATAAATGCAGGTGTGGTCTGCTGCACGTCTTCCAGAGGAAGTCTACTATTCCATTTAAGACTTCCAGTAAGAAAGGCAACAACAACAACAAAAAAATTCCAGCCAGATAATTGTTATCCTGAATGCAGTGCATTGTCTTCACATTATGTTTTGGGAGGATGTTATTTTCCTCGTCATGATAATAACTTCACTTCGGACCACATGTTTATCATTTTCTGAGAAGTACAAATAACTGGGATACAATTAGTTTATTTTGCTGTGGGGTGAGAGGTATGCAGTGAAAGTTATTTAAATTTCATCAGCAACATCACACTCTGGGCATACATTTACAGGATAAATCTGTTTTGTAATGGAGCTTAGAGGATAATGTAATAGTGAAATTTCATTTCCACCAACAAAACCTAAACCATCTTGGTTAAAATGGAACGATTCACTAAATAGATCGGAGTTTTATCGGGGAAGGAGAAAGAGAGAAAGCGCTTTGCATTCCGTGACCTGTAATGATTTTACAGAGTGAAACAGAACTCGGTTCATCAGCGCAGGCTGGCACGTCGATTAGATAATCTCCTCGGTGTCTGTGATTTTTAAGCCTCCCAACAGCGTTGCCCACAGTTAGATCTGTGTTCGTGACTTGAAACACTCACTCTGTAAATTTGTAAACCACTTCAGCAAACAGGTTTTGTTGGCCTGTAAAGGTTTTATCGGCACTTTAGTAGCAGCGGGAGATTGGAGAGCAAGGACACGACTGCATTCCTTTCCAAGCATGTCAGTTTGGCCGAGGAGGAGTCGTAGGATTTCAGCCACGAGTATCGTGTTCAGCAAACACTTGATGGCCAAGTAAAAACTAAAGAAGCTCATTAAAACACACTGGCCAAGAAAAACATTTTAAATTATTGTTCTTAATGCTGCCATTAATTACACATCTCGGAGACAGATAAAGACTCAGTCTGATGAAAACTTCAACCACAACTTAAAACAACTGATATGAAGAATCTTCTTTTCGTGCAGTTACTTTAGAAAGCGCAATAACAATAATTAGACAAAAGTTTGTCATTTCTTACCTGTCTTGCTGAGAAGATTTAGGGTAATTGAATCCCACACATGCACACCCGTCTTTGTCAGGAAGCTAGGCTTTGTGTACCTGCACACTCTGACAAACCGTTCTCTGACATGATGGGGCTTGTCAGCCGTTACAGAGAAGAACTCACTGAACAGCCTTGAGACACAAACAAAGTGAGGTAAGATGGTCTTTTTCCTCATTCCTCATTCTAACATTTGAAACTCTCCACTGTAAATGCAAAGATAGTATTTACCGTTTCTTACCTTCCTCTGCTTCAGTGAGTGTTTTTGATGATCCTTCGCTATATAAACTTCCGCTTGCTTTGCAGAGGTCTCTTTTTGTGTATGGCTTATGAAAGTCTTCTTTCCCTAAGTGATAAGCCAGGTGAGGTCAAAGTACGAGATTGTTTAAGACATCCAGTGATTTCTTAGTTTACATTTGAAGTCATCCCACTGCCTGAGTCCTGAGATTGCATCATCCTGCCTGCGGAGTGTGTTGGCCTTTTTAGTCGTAGGTGTTACAGTAAGTCCTGCTGGTTGATTGGCTGCACCCGTCACCTGCGGGTGAGTCGGCACAAAGCATGAGCTCCCGATTTAATCCCCGTGACATTGAGACAGCCAGAAACTACCATTCACAACTTTTTTCTTAAAGCTGAACAGTGTGACTGAGAGAAGGGAAAGGGCAGCATAGATTGAGGCTGTACTGTATAACAGGCTAGTCATGTACAACTGATTGTGTTTTAGTGAGTGTGTGTGAGGCTTTAATAGATTGTGTGCTGATCTAAAGAAGGAAGACCCTAGTAAGTGAGAAAATAGGTCAGCCATACAGAGGAGGGAGTTAACAGATCTCTAATCTCCATCTTTTTGTCCCTCTGTTCTGCTGATTTCCTGATTTCCTGCCTGTTGTTGACTTGCCTAATTCCGCAGAGTTGAGCCCACTCCAAAGACTCTTCTGCCTGAGTGGAGGCCTATAGCTCTTCTGTGTAATCAAAGCTCAGTATCCCACACAGACATGTATGAGCAGGCACACTGGATTTCACAAGAGAGAGATCACTTGTTGCATTTCTGATTCTCACGCCTCCAGCATGTTGTCTTTCCTGTGAAATGCTATAGCAGTGCATCACAGAAAACTGTGTCAGAGCAGAAAATGTTTTGCAGTGGAATTTGTTTGCGTAAAAAGTTTTAAAAATGTAAAATTCACAGATACTCATTGTTGCTCACATTGATCGTGAGCCTTTTTGTTTGGGACTGTTGTCTTCTGAACAGCTACATCTACCTGTGTCCCAGTGTTTTAAAGATAATATATTAAGATAATCAACATTTCATAATGCTCAAATATTGCCATGTGTTGGAGAAGGCTGTAGATCTCTGTATCCAGACTTCACATGTTCTGCCTCACTCTCCAAACTTTAAACAGGCCAGGCGTGAAGGACAAATGAGATTTTTTTTTTCTTTTTTTTTTTTTAGTGCTCCTTTTAAATTGATCCAATAAACAATAGCCGTCCCGCCCTTATCCTCCCCTGCTCTCCTGCTGTGCAATTCAGCACCAGAACGGTCTGCAAAACCAGACACAATTACTCACGCAAATGAAATTATCATAACATTTACCCAAGGCTGAAACAGAGCATTTTTGCACATCCTTCTTCTGAGAACCCCCCCCCCCTCCTTCCACCTATGACCACAAAACTGCTTTCATGCTAGAAGACAATCAGGATGAAGAGCTAGTGTTATCTGCGGTATTTGGGTATGACCTCACAAGACCTGCTGTCTGACCAAGGCTGGGCTCAGTCTGTTAGTGGTGCTCTCATGCTATGTAGCCTCTGGGCTGATGCGTTTAGCCTGAGCTGGATTTCTGTATAAGCCTCTTTTCTAAGGCCTGACCATAGTGGGCAGTGTGGTTTGATGCAGCTATGCTGGACCTGAAATCTTGGATGCTGCATGTTTTTTGTTGTTGAAGGATAAAAAGTGTTTCCAGATATTGCTTTGACTGGCGCAGCGATTCCAAACTGAGGCTTTGGTGGATATTCTTCTGGCTCTTTTGTTGTATGTACTCCAGCTTCCGCTGTATCAAGACCCTTAGACAGCCAGCATTTAAAATAGATTTACTGCAAGTATTGGCTTATTCTTTTATATTAAAAACCTTTTTTGTGTGTGTGTGTGTGTGTGTGTGTGTGTGTGTGTGTGTGTGTGTGTGTGTGTGTGTGGCAAATACAGGACATTGGCCTGTGATCAAAATCAGAGTGCAATACATAAATTAAATACCCAGATTATTAAGCACGTAAGACTTGTTAAAATGGTCAGTCCACCTAGCTGCATCTGTTGAAACAGTTTCTAGCAGTTGTCCTTTTATCATTTCTGCTGGGACCGTTTAGATATGCATTTGTCATCATTTTAAGTATTATTGTCACGGTTGGTCTGCAAAGTTATGACTCAGTGATTAGCCGTTGGAAGGTTTTCCAACAGAAACTTGGCTGTCGGGTTACTAAGAGGAAGTGCAGACGCTCAGTTGCACGATTCCAGCATGACGGAGATCTGACACTAAAGTCCAGGTGTTATGTTACCGAATACCAAGTGCACACTCACCAACTTATGACATAGCTAACAGTAGCTTCTAATCAACACATTAAAGTCACGTCATATCCAACACAGTGAGCAGATGACTCTGCTGGTTGAAAACGAAAATCTCTGATGAGGTAATGTATATGTATGCCAAATGTCACAACAAAATAAAACAGCCTGATTACTTACATTTTTAGGTTTTAGACAAAAGTTTGTTGATTTTTATGCCTCTGTGCTGGCGACAGCACAGTCATAAAACATTATGTTTTTGAGTTTTTCATGCATCCGTCCCATTCTCATGACTGGGATGTCTCTTGAACATCTTGGAGGATGTGTGTTCATATTCAAATGCAAAAATGCCCAGAATTCAAGTATAAAGTAAAAAGATTGTGGTCATCCAAGATCAAGATAACTGAGACCTGATATCCTTTCCTTGTTCTTGTGAACACAATATCTCGGGGAAGACCTTGAGGGAATTTCATATGAGCATAATGTGGTCAAAATGCAAGCCAGTGTGACCTCTCAAAACATTTTTTTGTCATAAAGCAACCATTTCTACACTGATTATAACAGAATTTATCAGAAATGTCTCAGATAAAATGATGAAGTGTTGACATTTTATGCGTCTGTAAAGTCAAAGGTCAACTTCACTCTGACATAATGTTTTACAGCGCTTTTCCGGCGCTCATTCAACAACATAACTCGGGAACCGAAGAGCAGATCGTGACCCTTTTTTCACATATGGTCGGATACTGAATTGCTTTCTAATCTTTAGTGCCCCCCTAATAAATTCTTTGAACCAACACTATGTTCTGGGTCTTATATAAGTCTGGGCAGACAGGGATGTAAACTGCAATTTGATTGTGAAGTTTAAGCTTACAACCACAAGGTGGTAATTTAGGTTTGCCTTCTGCCTTCAAAAATGACTTGAGGACTTTGTCCTACAGTGCACTCAATGAAAGACAGTACACATCTCCTTATGAGAGTTTGGATTCAATGACAGGCTGGATGTGCAGAGTATAGAAGGGTGCTGCAGTCTCTTACATCCCCCTTACTTGATCACCAGCTCTTCAAAAAGGGCAAAATTCAGCCTCTGGAAAGCTATGCCATTATATTGTGTATGTCATGACTGTAATTTTGTGGTTTTTGTAATTTTTTTTTTTAAATTGTGTATTTTTGCAGGATTTATTAAAAACAAAAAATTCACGTGTAACTCGAAAAATACAATTTTATTTCTGGTTAATGTGGGGGGTATCAGTGAAAGCTGGGGAATGTTATGTCTCCTGACGCTGACTCATTAGTAATTATTAAATAATAGCTGTGATTTTTAGATGATTCTGTAGATTGTCGAGTTGATGTAAACAGTACACAGATTGATTGTACTGGTTTTCTTTATTTTACATATTAATGTGGATAAAGAACCATGTTATGGGAATAGATGTACAAACAAAGTACACAGAAATTTTAAATTGTTGTGCGATTTTCTTTATTTTCTCCTCTTGTAATACCTCAGCTCTCTTTTGACATCTCCAAGGCTCAGACTGTGTTCTTACAGTCCCTCTGCCTCCTTTGTTTTAATAGCAAATCTGTTGCAATCAGAGGGCTTTTCCAGGAAGGCTGGAATGTGAAAGACATAATTTTGCTTTTACAACGATGTATTGTTGGATATTACAGAAACCAAGCCCCCACATTTCCCTATTCTAAGATCCCTGAGCTCATCCATCATGAAGAGAAATGCCAGGGCGCCAGGAGTTCAGGTCTTTGCTGCCATTTCTCTTTTCACTGTTTATATCTTTTACTTTTACAGATTCCAAAGGCACTTTTCTGACTCCACCCTACATACTTCTATTCTGTTGAATACTTTGACTACCTATGAATGCAGTCATACAGCCACACACGTGCAGTGGTTTTGAGTACAGCAAAGCTAATGTGAACGTTTTTCACCTTTAAGTCACCTTTGCAGATTTATCTCAGGTTTTTCTCACTGCGTTTTTAGAAATTACTTAATATCATTTATATAATATATTTAATATACTGCTGTTTGTTTGTTTTTAATTACAACTTTAGCATTTTGGCTGCAACTGTTTTTTTTTTTTGTTTTTTTTTCCCCAGTCCCAGAAGTGATCATATTTAGATGAGAGGGTGGACTTACTAACAATATTAAGCTTGGTTAGCAAGCTGCATCCTTATTAAAAGCACAGATACATACTCATCATACTCGTCATGCAGAATGGCACTTCTCAGAACCATACATAAACTGGATCATTGCAGGTGCTGCTGATTTTAATTATCATATATTGCTGGGTAAGCTTTATCTATACTTATGTAATTTTTCACCAAAATAACAAGTAACTCATTCTTCATCATAAATAATATGGACTACAGCTGTCAGCAAACATGGCAATCAAAGCAGTCACGCCCTTCATTTTGAGCCTCACCATTAATGGAAAAGCTATTAAAATATAAATAAGTGAAATAAAAATCACCCACAGTACAGTTATTATGATGAGTGTTTTTTTTATTTAGTGTACTTCTGCCCTCGTTCCACCATCGTTACTGAACAAACTTTTTATTCCAGACTGCGAACATGCTTAAAGCTGCTAAGTTGAACAGTATTGAAACTGACTTGATTTTGGAACCAGCCATTCCAGGAGCTGAGGTTTTTGCAGTTTTAGGTTGGCTGCTTGGATCAGACGTGTAACTTTTGCCGTCAAATAAAAGAGCTTCTTATGTTGCATGTAAAGGGCTAAAAACAGGAAGTATATTCGGGTCTTAATCTCTATGATTTGTTTGTTCTTTACTAGCAAAAGCAGTGTAGTAGAACAGACCTTTGGGGTTTTATGTCTGCTGATTTCTGTAATGAATGATGATTAATCCTCTACTATTTAAAAAGCTTAGGTTTTGTCTGCACGAGAATTTCACCTTGGCTCCAGTGATGCATGTGCAGTACCACTGCCTTCTCTAAACTGGTATTGGCCATTCATAAATCACAGCTCAGTGACACACGCACAAATACAGAACACACACACACACACCCCAGCTAAATAGTTCCTTGATTAACTTCGCCACAGTGGATCAGAACAGACATTTTAGCTGGGACCACAGAACAGGCTTGTTAAAAAACCCATTCTTAAGCTTTGGAGGTCTTTAAAGTCGCCTCTTGACACAGCGACCATCTAGTTAAAGATGTATGACGGTTTATGGTGCTTATGAGTAATCCATTTATCACAAACTGGTGGTCTGTCAGGTTGCAAGGTTAAAAGCCTTTAAGCATGAGATGGCAGGATTGTGACTGAAGCAGTTTTGAAGAGATGCAGTCTTGCTTTATTCTTCTGTCTGTATGAAAGATAGAAACACTTCCTCAATCACGTGCTCACACGCTTGCTGATCTGACAACTTGTCCTGCAGTCAGAGATGCCTCCTGCTGTGTGCGGGAAGGACTTTTTCAGAGTGTGTGAATGCTGCCTGACTCACAGCACTTGTGGTGTTCATGATGTCAGTACTGGCCTGGGGTCACAGTGGGGTGTGCTGTTTCAAGGCCTAGCCATGTGCTGATGTCACATAGCTAATCCTCAGCTTGTTTATATGTATGTGTGCATGTGTCTGCGTGCGTGTGTGTCTTTTACTACCATTCCACCTCAGCGGTGGCCTCGAACCCCTCTTTCTTGGCTTTGTACAGTGGCCCATTGTTTGTGTTTTGTGGTTTCCTACTCACCCTGGGTCCCAGTATTACGGCACCAAACACCCACCGACCTCCACCCCTACACACACACACACACACACATACATATGCACACCAACTGTTTAGTTACAGAGTGATGCATTGGCTAAATATGAACAAATATGTAACACCCGAGGCGAGGAAACATCCCTCATTCTGAGAAGAAATGCGTCACACTGCCCATAAAGCACCTGTTAATGTACAGAATTCCCCTACATCATTAGTGTCCTGCATTCTGCCCATGATGCCAGTGATCATGCTGGGCTGAGAAAAGGGCAGACCAATTCTGAAGGTTTTTCTGGTGCAGTTCAGCATTGTGTCCAGTAGGGGGCACAATAGAGTGGTTATATTTTGCTGTATAGGAAGGAGCATTTACACAGTTTCTTGTATATTTGCTTGTGTTTTATTTAATTTTAAGTTACAAGAGTTGTTTATTTACCTAATGGTGTTTGCGTGATATTTCATAGTTACGTGTCAGACGAGAGCTTGAGCTCACATTATTGGAATGATAATAGCAGCTTTCCTCAATCCAGGGGTGGCGTAGGGGGGAGTGGGGCTGACTTCCCCTCACCGACCCTCTCTTCTCTTCTTCCTCCACGCTATACCCCCTTTCTCCCAGCACATGGATGCTGGACTTCCTGATATTTTCCAGATGCCTTAGCGAGTGCATTGACAAAGCTTACCACTCCTCTTCAGATTGCTCCCTGTCCTTAATGCACACACTCACTCTCTCCTGCAGCTCACTGTCTTGTTAAAGAGACACTTCCTTGGCCCAGCAGACTTCCTTGATATAATCTGCTAAAACAATGGCTTTCTCTGTGCACACATGGTCTCCCTTTCCCTTCATGATGGGATGATCTCTGTGGGTGCATATATTTGTGTTGCATATACATTGTAATCATAACCCTTGTTGTAAATTTTTAATGAAAGTTGTCATACCTAAATTTTTAAAAAGTGTTTCCTTGTTTCATTAGAGTCTTTTTTTTTGTGTGTGCTTGGATCTGTGTGTTGGCCAGTGTGTGGCATTGGTCACTGCACAGATGTGTACACGTGTGTGTGTGTGTGTGCGCACAAGACTTTTGGGCTGTGTTCCACCCTGCTTGATTAGCCATTAGCCAGTGGCTGCCCTCTCTGATTTCCCCCCACAGTATGATAATCTGTCGCCATTGTTGTCCAAGCCAAAGCCCTGCCAGCAACTGCCAGGCCCAATTCCAGCCCACATTTTGGGTTTAATGACCTAAGGCAGTGGAATTACCCCATCACAGTTTCACTGTGGGCTGCTGTCTCATGCATGTTCACCATGTCGTCATGCAAATGTTAACTGAGATGAGAGCATGTGTCCAAATCTGCCTCTCTGCTCTGCACTCCAAGGCCTGGTTGTGAAAGCAAACAGACATTGGACATTGACAGTGTTTCTTTTTTTTTAACTTTTTTTTTGTCAGTCTAGAATGAGCAGCATGAAGGTTCCAGGTTTGACTCCACCAGCCTGTTCGGACATTTCTGTGTGAAGTTTGTTCTCCTTGTGCCCGTGTGGGTTCCCTCCACGTACTCCAGCCTCCTCCCAAAGTCCAGAGAAATTCGCGATAGGCTTCAGCCCTTCGGCAACCCTGAATTAGACAGATGATGGATGGGTGCCTTGAATGGCTGTTGTCATGATCTAAAATTCAGAGGTTTTTGGCTTTTCTTATGACTTTGTGGCAGTGCAAAGTGTAATGGGTCAGTGACTGTTCAAAGGACCACGCCGCAGATTTGACACTTGAAGATCAGTTTACTTGTGAGGAATATTACAGACTCTTTTCTGTGGCTCTACAGATGTTTATCAAGTCTGAGGAATTTAAGTCCCGATGGTACCATCAGGATCATCAGTGCTTGGGTTTGGACATTTTATAGCAGGAATGCTGCTCACTAGAAAAGTGCTAGAATCTGTTGACCTGATTCTCTAAATCAACCGATCGCCTGATCTATAAATGTCATAAAAAGTAAAAAGATACACAAGATGTTTTTCTTAAAGTCCTGCCATTCAGAATCACTGATTTTAAGTCTGTGTTCAGCTGTTTCACATTATAATAACCAGTTTTCATTGTCACTCCTGTAGGGCTCCCTGTCGAATGAGCGCGACTATGAAAGCGTTGTGATGATGAGGATGAGGCAGGCCGCTGAGCGTCAGAAACTCATAGAACAAATGCAGAGAGAAGACGAGGAGGAAGCTGCCAGGTCGTAGTGCCACGGGACTCTGCTCGGTACGAGAAATATTCAATGAGAACATGTTTCAGGCTTTAGTTTCATAAAGCCTCTTATTTTATTTTTTTTTTGTATGTAATACGATATGTGGTAAAATAAACAGTTTTCATAACCAAGACATACTTTTTGTGTCATGGTCTTTTCTGACAATGTAGGATTGCAAAAGGAGATCCAAAATTGTCCAGTGCTAAGCTGTGTAGTCCCAGATGATTTGTGATTTGAATCGTATTAAGACTAGAATGATACATTTGACATTTTGCATTATGGTCCATGCATTAAGGGGCCTCAGGGAATTGATTGCTAGTCTATTAAGGATCCCTGAGTACTAATACATTTGTAGGTAATTTTTTTTTACAAGGTATTAAGAGTGAGTGTCTTTATTTATTGTGTTATAAAAGAGTCCAATGAGATTGGCCGTGCTACACCACATGCAATCGAAGTTGCGTAATGATGTAATTTGCATCTGTCAGCCATTGTCTGGTTCAATGTGACTACTCGCTGCCTCATTACTCTAGCCAAACAAGTGTGATGTGTTAAAAAAAAAAAAAAATCATTCTTGTCTGCACACTCATTCAGAAGCTCTGTGAAATGAGTTGAGTGTTAGTAGGGATCCAAACCACAGACGCTCTGATGTGACTACGTGGAAATCATTTTTTCTTCCATGCTTAAACCAGCAATCAGGCTGTGATTGGAACACAAGGTAGGCTTTTATGGAATTCTTGTGGGCTTGTGTGATGAAAAGTGAACATACTCTGGAGGCCCTCCATTACAGTGCTGGTGGTTTTGATGATTTTTCCCTTGTCTCTGTATACAACATAACTAAATTTCTACTCCAGACTGAAAAATTAGGTTGTAAAATGATGTTCACTGAGGTCTGATCTTTCTTTCTGATATTATGCCACCTGTATTAGGGATATCCATCTTTTGCCATCATGCAGGTCAAAGAGAAGAAAAAACCGTACTCAGAACGGTGCACAGGCACGGATTAGGACTGCCTCCATGACAGCAGGAAGGATGTCACTGTCAAGAAGACCCTCAGATGAAGATAAATCTCAGCAGTGAGGAGATTATTACATTAATAATAACACAATTATATTTTTTGTCTTCGTTTCCACGACATTACCTTATTAGAAAACACTGGATGACATCTTTGTAAGAGACCAAAAGCCCTTTAAATTAGACAGTTAGCTACATATTGGCACATGTAACATTTTATTTCTATTTATTTACATTTTTGGAAAATATGGGAAATTCTTGCAGAGAATTTGGTGAGAAAGCTGATACCACTTACATGAAAACGTCAGGAGCAAGCTGCTCTTAAATCTGAGGTAAAGCAACAAATAAATGCCTACACTCAGGGAGAGGAGGAAAAACTGACAGTGATGGATGGGAGCGTATTTTAAAAGATCAGAACTGCTCAGCAAGTGACATTTGATAAATTGGAAATTTAAAGCTTGCTGTACATGTGATGTCCTAATTCATTTTAGAGCTTTTAAAGCAGATATTTTTGCATGATGTGCCGTCTAAGGGTTGGAAATCAGCCATACAGCTTGTGAAACATCTGCTTACATCTTGATGACTTCGGGTGGCTAAATTCACAAAGAGCAGTGAATATCGTCAGTAGTGGCACAGGTCAGCTGGAGCTCACAAAGCAAATGATGTGACTTATGTCTAAGTAATTCTTTTCTCCACCCTGCACTGCTACACCTGATCTCAGGGTTCCCCCATCTGCCAAATCCCACTTTAACCCCTGCCTCCACTCTTTAAAACCCACTAATTAACACATTTTTATTGTGGGTAAGTCGAATCACCAAAAAATAAAAGCAACACTTTGACAGGCTGTTAGGTGCTGAACTATTTCTTGGCAGATGACTTTCTGGAGTCATGCTGTCACTGTGAGGTAACCAGTGGAGACTCTGGGAAGTTACTGGTCCAAGCCAAGAAATAGTCTGGCGCATAACCCCCCATTTGGCTCTGACTTAGGCTTGAACACACAGACACAAAATTTATCAGTCTTCTCATCCAACTGTCAGTAAAAAGACTTGCTCCTTTTTTTTGATGCAAAAGCAAAGCACCATTGTTTTCATCATTAATTGAAAGTTGTTTTTTCTTCCTCCATGAAAGACCCATACTTTGGGCTCGTGTCTAGATCAAGCAGACCTGTAGCCATGACTGTGCCTGTTTCAGTGCAACCACTCTCAGCATTTCCATTTCACACACCCCTCTCCACCCTTGGCTTTGATGGCTCACGTCATAGAGCGTGAACCAGCGTAAATTAAAATTAGAAATTCGTCCTCTCTGACGGTGACCTTAAAAACAAATTCTCAAACTTCAGATTTTGTTGTCCTACAGTAAACTGTTGCACAATAGGCTTATGTAATAGATATCCAGAAGATTCTAGATTCTGTATTGCTCATTTATGTTCTCTGAAGTGACACGCTACCGCTCTGTGACCCACATGAAGTCAAACCTTACAGTGCCAGACTACTGCGGTCACCCCTGGGCTTTGTAACAAGGTCCTGTGACTGTGGAACATCTATCCGTTCAAACAGGCTGTTTTTTCCCTGTCCCTCTGGGGACTATGGCGTAATAGCGTGTCTGTATTTGCAGGCCTGTCTAGCCATGCTTTCTCCTGTCATTGTGTTATTTAGGAGCCACACTGCAGCCTCACAACATCCAGTCTAGCTATCCATCTCCCTGCCACTCCTGCGCCGCCTCGCCGTGGCTGTTACACAATGTCCAGCTGTGGAGCGCAGCGGTGGTGTGTTGGGAGACATCTGCGCCTCTCCTTCAGCAAAATCCCCTCATCACATGGTTTTGTTTATGCGTAGCCTCTTTCAATATCCCAACAATGTGAACAAAAGCACACACACACACACACACAAAAAACCCACACACAAGGAACACGCAAACTCTATCCAAATGACAAGAGGAAATACAGTTACAGGAAATAATTCGCCACCAACCCTGCCCCAAGCCCACAGTGGCTTGCGCTGCATGCAAACCAGGATGGATGAGCCTGTTGCTCTGTCATATCACCAATTACGGCGGTGGCATGGGATCCTCGCAGTATGTCGTCTCCCCCCTTTCCTCACATCGCCCATATCGAACTAGTCATTGTGGTGCATGCAAACATTATCTGGACCGTCTGTGGTCGCAGAACTGGGAAGCACCGTCTCCTTTTGATCTTTAGTGGGGAGGTGGATGCTAAGTTGTGTGAGGCAGCAGGTCTGGTAAGAGTTTGGCTGTGAGCTAGTTGGCAGCGTTTCTGGTTTGCGGGCTAGTGATCCGGGCTGGCCCCAGACATTTGTTGGCAGACCTGAGGCTGTAATGAAACCACCCAGCGTTTTTTGGCTCACACAGCCAGACTTCTGCTCTCCGTGTGCCTGCGATGCTAGCGTCTCATCTTCAAACATGTAGAATCCCTGTGATGCCCCACAGAGCCGTAACAGCCCACAACAAGTAACAATAATGTTTATCGTATTTTATGTTTGATCTTTTGGATGCATCTGTTTTACAGATCTTCAGACGATTACACGTAGTGTTTAATTCTTTTTAAACTGATTTCTTTTAATAATAAGTACACAATCCACAATAGTAACATCATTAAGTTTTAAACATAGGCTAAAAAAAACAAACAAAGAAACATCTTTACACAGTGATGCAAGTACAAATGTATGTAGCCTAGTGTTTTACGTACAAAAAAGCAAGAGCGGCTATGTGATATATACAATAAACTTACTTCACTCCCTACACTTGATCACCGGGGTAAACGGTATTGACAAAGGATACTGTAAAACCTCTGGAATATGGTTTCATTATTGCCCCGAATCTTTAAGGTAATCTGAAACCTGAATAATCTCAACTTTACCTACTTCACTTTTACTTTACTATGGGATTATTTTGTAGTTGTCAATATCTTGCATGTAGAACATAATTCATTCACCCTTTTAAAGGCTTACAGAAGCCCCACCCCCTTCCCACCCCCACATACAGTAGCCTTGTGAGCCATCACTCCATCTCCTTGTGAAGACACCACACCAGTGTCTGTCCCACACCTGTCATGGATACCACACGGAAGCCGATCTTCTCCAGCTTGTCCAGCACCAGGCGAGGTGGGTCGTCCACATGGTATTCGGAACTGAAATGAGCATAAACACAGAGCAATTCTGCTTTCCACAGATGTGGGAGATTTCTGTGTCTCTCAGTAAACTTTTCTTGGACAACGGAGCACTGTTAATTGTTCTAGTGCTTGTTCACTTCCTTCCACACCTTGTTTCATTTGAATCAGATTGCCAATGGCAACATCTCCCTGATCTGTATTCCATCACCTTGAACGGTTTACTCCAAAGCTGCAAAGCAGCAGCTTTCTCCCTAACCACACTGAAGCCTTTTCCTCTATATGACCTGATTTCAGCTCTGCCATCAACATGTGCATGCTAACTGCCAACATGAAGGAAGCATCAGTTTTAAGTGCCTAAATATGGCGATGCTGCCCACTGTGAGCACATTTACAGTACACACTTGGGATTTAATTCTGCGTGTGTGTGTGTGTGTGTGTGTAGCTAAACATTAGAATGGAACGGCATTCAGTTTAATCTTACCGTTTTACAGTCAGTGGTGGAAATGGTTTTACAAGAACAATTCACTCATGAGAAAAATTCTGTGAATCCTTAAGAGACATTTACCCCGTGGTGCTTTTTGTGGATTAAAGCCTGCACTGAACTATGCTTACAAAACTTAAAATCTTACCGATTATCCTTGGGTGTTTCCCAAATTTGACTATATTTAACACAGTTACTGACACATTCACATTTTCAGTACTCACAAATTGTTTCCCAGCATGGTTGTTTTCCTTGCTCCCAGGTAATTCATGACCACTGGATCCGAAAATTCATCCCCCACATTTGTTGGACCATTCTCCTGCAAGACAGCATTAAGTATATTACCTGCTCAGCACCTATATTACCTTATAATATACTCTAGATTTATTGAAAAACTACTGCATCACTAAAACAATAGGCGCTGCCTATTGTTTGTGCAGCTCTCCCTGGTTACACCTGCAGCCCTCTGGCAGGTGCAGATGATAATCTCTAATATCTGAATAGGATAAAAATAGATGATCCAATATACTCAGAGGCTACGGAATTAAGTTGCTGGAGTCCTGCAGACAACAAAATGAACATGCACAAACAAGAGGCCGACAACTGAGCAACATGTGTTTTTAATTTACGTGGCACCAAAAAAAAAAACAAAAAAACATAAGTCCCACGCACGCTGCTTGCTCCTTCTGTAGCCTTGACGTTTTTTTCCCAGCATGCCGAATTTTACAGGCCACTGCACAACAACAATCTACAGGTGACAAGTGATAACCTTGACTGATTAATAGGCTAGTGCGCGCATTGTTGTGCAACCAAATAAATACATCTGCAACTCAAAGGCGCCTCCTATCACAGCATGATGCGGAGTCATTTACATATGCGAGATACACACCAGTCGAATCTGTGTACTGATGAACATGTAAGGCATCCTTGGTCGCTGGCTTCTCTCCGTAATTCCCCCGGGAGTAACTGAAGAGGTCTCTGCGCGGACGCGACGGTGCCCTCTCCGACTCCCGCTCCGGCTGACGGCGCTTGGCGGAATGCGGAAACACCCACCGCGACGAGCCAATCACAAGCCCTCTCTCAGCATCTGTCACCAGCCTGCTCCGCATAGAGTCTTGCTCAGCTGGGATCGCTGGTTCTTTGACATGAGAAATACTGGCCGATGTGCATGTACGAGATGAAATGTTATTGTTTGTTGCAGAGCTTACCGAAAGTTTTATTTAACCAAGCAGCTTTCTCTTTAAAAATCTCACCATTCTTTGGCTTGGAACTTGTTTAGTAAACCACACATTTATTAAATTATATTTCAGCCGTAACTGTATAACACACCTTTTCCCCTTTCATTTCAGGCCGCATACTGTAGTGCAAAGAAATACAGTTTCATTAAAATTACCTTTTGTGGACAGTCTGTCCACTAACATAGTTTACTTAATGCATTTGCATTACATTAAACCTGCACTTTCTATAATTCTGTCCTTCGCAGAGATTTATTAATTTCCTCCTGAGTTCAGCAATAATAACTTTGGATCAGGCTTGTAACTGGGAGGGAAATGAAAGACACAGACCAAAGGAAAGCAACAATGGTGGGAACGCTGATAAGATCAGTAATATGAATGTAATGTCCTGTGGATGCCAGAAAAGCTCGATGGACTCTCAGTTAGGCTTTGCATGCCATGCTCAGCGGGAAGAGTAATTTAAAGCCTGATCACTGCTTAATATCGTGATGGTAGGCAGACATGCATCCAGGCAAACCAGATTCAGAAGTGTTCTGTGCTGCAATCAGTTTTGAAGACATAATTCAAACCAAAGTGGTTTACCATGAAATCAAATGTATTTTTTTAAGATTGTGCCACACATTTGTCTTAAATTTAATAGCAGTCTAGCGAGTCTGTGTAGACGGTGTTTACTGTCAGATGGTTCTGCCTTGACAGTGTTAAATGCAATCTGACATTATGCAGAGCCTTTAACGTGTGTCTCCTTCATTCAGATTGACAGTTGTGCTCGGCAGGGACTGCTGAGAAGATTGCCACCTACTGGTTTCCAAGGTCAGTGTCATTTAGTATTTCTCAGGGGAAAAACTGCCACTTGTTGATTAACAAATGAATGTTTTTGTATTCAACATAATCAGTTTCAATTTTGATCATTTGTGGTGCGAAAGAAAAGAGTCTTCCAATGGATTTATTCTCCTGTTTTATCTGTCACCGTTCAACTGCTGAGACCTCCTGCGAAAAAGAAAACAGGAAAGCAGCAGTTGTTGCAGAGGCTCCAAAAACAAACTAGAGACCCCCCCCCCTTGCAAAAAAAAGAGCCCTCTCTCCAAGTGTGTTCCTATGCACGGAGCCACTTCCTGTGCTCCTGTGGTGTCTTCCTGCACTCGCTCATCTGCTGCTAGTTAATAGAGTCCAGGGTCACCTCCTCCGTGACCCTGTGGTGACAGTGGAGCCCACCCCCGGTGGGTCCACAGGAAGCAGTTTGATGTTTTGATGAGGCCTTTGCCTTAGCCCTCTCAGCTGAAGTGTGACTGCCTGCTGCCGGGACGCTTCCATCAAAGCCGGATTTCTCTACACACTGGTCATGAAAATGCATATAGCCGAGACACAAAATTGTGTTCAAGTTGAGGGCAGCCCGTTTAACGTGATATTTTAAACAGGAACAGTCATCCTAAATTAAAAAGAAAACTTTATGCCTAATCTGCCCATTGTGTCGGACATCCCACACACAATATCAAGCTTCATATGATAAATGTGTTCGATGGATTTACTTGCTGTGAATAGGCGTGGGCGAAAACCTGCTCTGAAAGGTTGCACTGCTAAAGCAATCGCTTTAATTCACCGAGTGGGGGCTGAATAGGAATGAATTATAGAGCAGTGTGTGTGTATTTAACGATTTACTGTAGGTGTATGTAAGAGTTATTATTCCGCTATTCAGCTGAGAGATTTAGGGAGAGTACAGACAGCAGGCACCTCTCTGATAGACTGGGTGTTAGGCTTGTGCACGGTATAGGTTTACATTTGTTTAATTGTGATGAATCACTGTGTTGCGGGGCCATATACTTTTTCTTTAGAGCTTTATAATTGTGTGCCTGCAACTGCCTGTGCAACCCGGTTCTCCTCCGAGGAGCCTCACGGTCCCTCTTTTGCAAGGAGATACATCACTGACCTCCTTTCCTCTGCTTTTTTCCAGATTTCACCCTGCAGCTTACATAAAGCATCTCCGTGCTGCAGCGATATTACCCAGCAGCCTCAGCAAGGTTCGGCTCTTTCCTCCTCCTCCGTCTCCGCTTTCACCTTACCTCACCTCGCCTCCTACTTTGTCATGCTGCGCTCACTGATAGACGATGCTGCAGGCACATCGTTATGAAACATGCACAAAGGCTGTCACCAGGTTAACATTTTGCTGAGAAACACCAGGATGCGGTTTCAGTGGCTCCGCGTACTGAAAAAAGGAGGTTTTGTTTAGGGAGACTTTCTCCCGGTGATGAAGAAAAGTGTCATCAAATATTTGGAGCAGCACTTTCTCGCACACTGCGTCTTTTCTCTCTTCACCTCAGTTTAGAGCTTGATTCTGTGCGAGAAGAAGCATGTCCATTTGGGTTACTACAAATGGGATTGATTGGACTATTAGTAACAGGAAACAACATGATGCGTAATAAACAGAGGAGCAGAGAAGAGAGCAGAGAAGAGGGCTTGAATGCATCTGCTATCAAGGTTCTTGCGTCGTGTTCTGAGGGTTTGACCCCGACAGTGATCATTTAGTTGGAATAACTGCCTCTTCTTAAGGTAGATTACTATTGAAGCTGTAAAAAGGAAAGTCACTCTCTTAAAACGGCCTCGGAGATATCTCAGTTTATCTTAAAGGTTCCAAGAACAGCACTCTGGGATAGAAATCCTTTGGGATTTATTAGTAACTAAGAGACTGTGCACCATTTTCTTTTTGACAACATGATTCAGTAACTTCCAAACATGCCTTAGTCTTTAATAAACCTCAGAATTAAAGACTTACTGCAACCAACGTCGTCTGTCTCTGGAAAGTAGCATATAAGGACAGGGTGAATAAAAAGGTAAGCATGATGGATAACTGGACAGAGAGAGGAATGACAGCATGGGTGCATACCGATAGGACTGATTCAAATCATGATTCTCATCAGGCCTGTGGTTACTGGAATGTTTTTTATTATATGTTGCAGCATGTGGTTGCTGTTTATGAACAAGTCCGGCAGAGGTAATCTGCTCAGTGTATCACTGCAGCTTCACTACACAAGGGATGGCTTCTCTTAGAATAACTACCATGACAATGAGTTGGGCAAGAGCAAAGGGACAGCTTGGCTTTGTTTAATGCATAATGACAACAGAAAGACAGGATGTTGTACCCTTCATTGTGCGAAGATCTCTGGTTTCCATTAAAATCTGGTGCTAACAGCTGTGTAGTGTGATGTGTTATTATAATGACATGTCATGCTGGGCAGCAACGGCTAGAGGATGATATTTAGACTTGGTGACTTTTAGACATCTTTTAGTTATGCTTGAGTTGTGGTTGTAATTCTTGAAAACTGTTAAATACATTACCAGTGTGTGTCAGCTATAGAGTGACACATCATGTTATTCTTCAATTCAAAGCTCAACACGATTTTCCATTAATAAATCGTCAGATCCTTCCAATGAAGAGCCCAAATGTCTGCTACATATCACGTTTGGTGAGAGCTAAATGAACAACACTTTGTATTTACAACCTCGATTCCAGGAAAGTTGGGACTCTGTGTAAAATGTAAAAACAGAATGCAATGATTTGCAAATCTCATAAACCTATATTTTTTCACAAAAGAACACAGAAAACATATCAAATGCATAGCTGCTGGATTTTTGGGAGAGGAACATTGTCCCGTACTCATCTGATGTAAGATTCTAGCTGCTCAACAGTCCCAGGTCTTCCTTGTCATATTTTTTGTTTCATGATGTTTCAAATGTTTTCAACTGATGAAAGGTGTCTGGACTGCAGGCAGGCCAGTTCAGCACCGTGACTCTTCCACTGTGAAGTCATGCTATTCTGCTGAAATATGCAAGGCCTTCCATGAAAAAGACGTCATCTGGACGGGAGCATATGTTGCTCTAAAGCCTGCATATCCTTTCAGCACTGATGGTGTCTTTTGAGATGTGCAAGTTGCCAATTCAATATTGACTAATGCACCCCCCATATCATCAGAGATGGCTTGAGCTGAGTGCTGATAACAGGCCGGATGGTCTCGGTCCTCTTTAGTCCAGAGGATGCAGCATCCATGTTTTCCAAAGAGAATTTCAAAATGTGATTTGTCTGACTACAGAACTGTTTTCTGCTTTGCCTCAGTCCATTTTAAATGAGCTTTGGCCCAGAGAAGATGTCAGCATTTCTAGATCATGTCAGCATATGGTTTCTTCCTTGCAATGACAGAGCTTTGACCTGCATTTGTGGATGTCACAGCAAACTGTACTAACTGACAATGATTTCTGGAAGTGCCCCTGAGCCCATGCAGTGATTTCCATGACAGAATCATGCCTGTTTTATAATGTAGTGCTGTCCGAGGGCCTGAAGCTCACATACATCCAATATTCATTTTAGGCCCTGTCCCTTTTGCACCGGGATTTCTCTCTGATGATATTATGTACTGTAGATGATGAGATTTTTACAATTTTATGTTAGGTAACATTATTCTGAAATTATTCCACAATGTGTAAACAGTTTTTTGCAGATTGGTGAAGTTTTTATTTACATTTTAAACAGTGTCCCCACTTTCTCTGAATTTGGGGTTGTAGATACTGTAGTAGTATTTAATATCACAGCTGGCAGTCAACATTATTGCAAGAGAAAAAATTGCATAGATGTGTTCTCCACTTGCCCTGGCTGCACAGGAAGAAAGACAATGCCAGAAGATGAGAGTAAATTATGTGACAATGACGTCATGGAGTTGCTCGTTCCGATCAAGGCCGAACGTCTTAAGAAATTTGTTAGTCGTCAGTCGTGGCCTTCTTGCTTCACATGAAAATCTAGATTGTCAGATGTGGAACTGCAGGTGTGGCAGACAAATTATGTACAAAAAACAAAAAGAAAACATAAACACAAACTCCACCAGAAGCGACCTATCACCAGAATCATTGCAAAACACCACTTCAGCGTAGGATGACAATAAATTACCATCTGGCACTATGATTTTATTGTCTTGTTGTGACAGATAACAAGTAAATTACAGCCTTGGGTCTGAATCCATTGATTAAACACATCCCGAGTCTGACCATTTAACACGTTTACTGGGTTTGAGGTACTTTAAAGCTGGTCTTACTGTCGTAAGTAAGTCCGTGGGATTTCTTGGAAACACACAAAATGTACGTGCGCACACACAGACTGTTACAGTTTTACAAGATGATAGATGAAGCTGAGGGCAGAAAGTCACATTCTTAAATGTAGTGTGGTTGGGATGGTTGCTGTGCTCCCAGACCAATAGCTTACTGACACTTATCTAATTCATAATTTGCTGCTTTATTACAAGCTTCAAACTGAAGCACAGAGTCTCTGGGGAAACAGGGACACCCACACTGCTGCATGTGAACACGCACACACACACACACACACACACACACACACACACACACACACGCACACAGAAAAATATTCTTTGTGCCATTTTGGCTCATATGTTCTGTCTCTATCTCTCACTTGATTAAACTGAGTGGGAGGTTGAGTAATGAGGCTTAACATATAATCCAGACCTCTTTTTCTTATCTCCGGGTGTTCCCTTATACTCCCTCATCCCACCTCTATCCACTTTAAGGAAAAGTCTGGTTTGTTTTCAACACTCCTCTGTCTAGTTTAAACCACACTGCATTCCCCAAAAGTCAGATCTTCCTCACGTCCGACCAGCAGTCTCTGTCATTTTGATTGCGAGAACGTGGTTGCTACTTAATAAAATTCCACAGTGAGATGAAAAGTATATTGTATATGGCAAAGTTTCAGAAGTTCCTGGTACTTTTTAATACCTATTAAAATGGGAGCAGTGAGTGAGTAAACAAGAGGGGATTTGCCAAAGCCACTGGTGTCTTAAAGACACACAAGTTTTCATCTGGCATCTGTTCACTGATGCACTGCATTTAGGCTATGGTGAGACAGATCTCTTGGCCCCACCTGCATCTTAGACATGCCAGTATTAGGCTAGCTTCTTTGCTTCCCATTTGTTTGACAGGCTGTGTGATCCATGGCTTGTTGCCAGGCTCACTGTTGTCTGATCCGTTTTTGCAGATCATTAAGGATAAAGCCGATAAAGCAGCCAGTCTCTGGTAATTGTACATGTAGCACTGTGGATATTTACAGATAGTTAGGAGCAGAGTCTTGGTTCGCAAGAGCTGTTTATAACTGTTCCTCCATCCATTTTCTACTGCTTATCCAATTCAGGGTTGCAGGGGAGCTGGAGCCTATTTAAGCCGCCATAGGACGAGCAGCAGGGTACACTCTGGACAGGTCGCCAGTCTGTTGCAGGGCTAACACAGAGAGAGACAGACAACCATTCACACTCATGGGCAATTTACCTAACCGCACTAACTGCATGTCTTTGGATCATGGGAAGAAGCCGGAGTACCTGGAGAAAACCCACACAAACACGGGGAGAGCATGCAAAATCTTCACAGGAAGACCCCGGCCAGATGGTGGATTTGAACTCAGGACCAGCTTGCTGTGCAAAGAACTGCATGACTATGACCCTATTTTTTTTTCCTGCTTGTGTTTTGTTTTCATTTTATGCTGTTGCTGTTTTTTTTTTTCTTCTAATTATTATTCTGGATCACTGAGTCTGTAATAAAGACTAATAATATGGTCACATTTCATTGCACTGGGTCATCTGTCACCATGCAGTGTTGATGGTGTGAATTAAATTTTCTCAGCTTAACCAAGTACTTTTAAGTGCATAAACTAATCAGTGAGGTAAAGTAAAAGTAACAAAAATGAGGATGAGGACCATTATTTCTTGCTGTCTGCTGTTGCCACAGTTGGACACTTTGTCTCTGAGACACACGACAACAGCATCTGATGGAATGGTGATATTTGACACCCTGGGATGTATAAATATAACTCAGTCAACCAGTAACTTTAAGTTATGTGTTATTTTATTAAATTTGTGGTATAATAATTATGACAGCAATGTATAACCATAAGGGGCCATTCATCACACTCAGACAGTAACTGTGTTAGCATGCACAGCTGTGGATATCACATGGGTGTGCCTTCTATGCCGGCACACAGGGGATCACGGAGGTAGGAGGACAGAAAATATGACTCTGAACTTCCAGTATCAGCCTTTAAATGAATCTGGCCATAATGCAGATTTTTCTTAGTTTGATACGTTGAACATGTCATCTACTGTGTAAAGTAAAACTGTCCTGAATTGGCCTGTTTAATCAGAGAAATCTGGAGAAAAAAAAGCTTTAGTTCAATATGTATCTGCACTGTTATCTTGCTGCAGTCTGGGGATGCCTTTCTGTTTAGTCTTTTCTGAATTAATTTTAGGTCGAACCACAATTTCCTCATCTGTATGCACTGCCTTGGCTTTAATTCTCCGAGTGCTTCGGTCCTGAGACAGGATACTAAAACAGTTGACAAAGATGTGTTCAAGATGACCTCAGAAAGATTAGTACACTGTGTTATTCTCTTTCGTGCTGACTTGTCCTGTAGTGTTCCAGGAAAGAGGAGCTTGTCTGGGAGCAGTTGTACTGCTGACTCAAAGCCACAGAGGCTCCCCTTTCCCTCTCTGTGTCCCCCCCGATCCCCTTCCCTCCCTGTCTTCATTCAATCCTTCCTCTCCTCTACCCCCCCTGACTCTTCATTCCCCTGCCTGCATCCATTCCTGCCATTTTTAATCCCTCCTCACATCATTGCCTTCATGGGCTGCTTCCCATCTTCCCCTTTTGTCTCAGTGCGCACTCCAAATGCACCAGCCTGAGGTGAGGAGCTGTTTCTTATTCCATGTCAGAGTGATCCCAACTGGGCCACAGCCTAATGAATCATTTCCTGAAAGATACAGTGAGAAAATCACTTTCAGAGTTTGGAGAGCGCAATCGATGCAGCATGAATCTCATATGCCCGCTCCTCGCTTCCCCTGACTCTGTGGTGGAACCAGGCACAGTCTGTATACACGTGTGCGTACGATCGGTCACACACGCACACAGCACATGGATGTGCGCCTCTTGCTGTATTCTTTATTTTACAGGCCGCTACTTAGGCTCCACAAAGCCACAAACTTGATTAAAATGGTTTTAGCCAAATGAACATATGGATATCAGATGTTCTGCCCTCTGTGTCAGTGTACTGTCTTTCCTATCCTTTCCCCTTCCATAAAAACAAACTCATTCGCATAATTAATTCTCAAACCACACTGCCACTCTTCATACATTTGTATACCTTTGTGCATGCTTGCAGATTTTTTCAAGAGTGTTCACAAAGAAAATCTACTTTGGCTCCTCCAGTCTGACACGCATATGCGCGCACACACACACACACACACACACACACACACATTCATACATTCATACAGCCTGCTCTCTGTCACGTACCATCTCCCTCTGGGTTTCTGGACCTCCCTGCTGCTCAAGCTGTGCAACTTGGCAGCAAATACCATTGCACAGAAAACAGCACCCATGAGGCTGAGTGTGTGTCTATAAGTGAGCAGCAGTAGAGATAATGTATGCACTGCCAAGTACCGAGTATACAGTATGTTTTCACATGAGGGTGAGTGTGTGAACATGTATTTTTATTTTATTTTATTTTTTTTAAAGATGTTAAGCACCATTAAACAGGGTGCTAAATATCACTGTGCAAACAGACCCTGATCCCCTTCTCAAAGGAAACACTCCTACAACTCCCATGCTCCCTCCCGGCTTTTCAGATTTTCATTTCTGTACTGTAATGACATTTGTCTCGCCTTGTCTCATCTACCCTCCATATACTTTATTTGAACCCCAACCCCCCACCCCCACTATGGCTTCCCCTTTGCCCCCGTGGGCTGTTTGGCTTGGCTGCTCGCCCATTCTACACATTCTGTTCCTCAGTCATTTGGAAGGACTATTTTCCTTCATGCATGTTCAGTGTTCCTCTCTAAAGTTCCAGCATTTACTCCCCCTTGTACTCCTTGTACCACTCCATTAAACAGAGGTCTCTGGCAGCTTGGAAAAAAGGAATGAGCCAGAAAAAGAACATGCCACATGGAAAGCTTTATCTGGATACTCCCAACACTTATCTGAGGGGGATGTCACAAGCTTATCCAGAAAATTGGGAAAGAGTTGCCACTCCCCCTTCCCACATCAGTGACATTTAGGATCAAGTAATGGTTCTGTTTTGTTTTGCCTAAAATTCCCATTTAAACGCTAATGTCGGATAATCACACACAATATTTTCATCGCAAGCTATTTGACCACATCAGATGGCATGTGGTAGCTCAGAGCGCCATCCAAGAGATTCTGAATCTCAGGCCAAACGCAAAGAAAATGCCAGTAAGAGTCTTATTGGCCTTGCTGCCAGATTCTTCAACACCATGCATATTTCTTCTGCTGGTTTGTCATTTGTATATTACCAAGGTGAGAAGATGCCAAACTGAAATATGCCTCAACATTTTTTCTCTCACTTCACCCTTTCCCACGAGTTACTCCCATGTCCCATTCCAGTGACTCCTGCCTACTCAATCAACATTTTTGGCTGCACATATTCTTGCACTGGCATCGAGCTGCTGTTGTGTTTAGCCGTTTCTACATACAGTGATGAATGTCCTTGGCCTTTGTGGAATTTCACCAGTCCAGCTTGGCTGTTTCTTCAGTGTGTGTTATAGTTGGCATACTGAGCAACATGGTCTGCTTACATCTAATTAATGCTCTGACGAATTAACACTCCTTGTGCTAAACAAATGTCTGCCTTATTTCCAATCACAGCACGAATGAGCACAATTCCCCGAAATGCACTGTGCTCAGAATGGTGCTGGCACTCCCAGTACTTATGCTCACTTCATTATAGCCTTTTTTTCTGGTCCATTCTCTGGAAAGATGCACAGTCATAAAAGTCTGCATCATCTTCACCCAATGCATCCAGCTCCAAGTATCCTAAAATCCTAAAATAAGACGCAGATTTGCTCAAATGTAGTCCAGCAGAGTCTTAGTAAAGACATTCGATCCTGGTCATCAGCCAGTAAAAGCTGATATCAGTGCCATCCCAAACCAGCTGATAGCTCAGGTCATAAGCTTCTATGCAGAGTGCACTATTTAAGTTTACTTCAGTTCCTGCTGCTTCTGTAAGCCACTTTGCAACCTACCCACACTCGAGCTTCTCCTCTTCATTCTGTTTCTGACAGACCTGCGTCATGTCTGCTCTCACTGATGCCTGCTCTGTTCTGTCTGGAGGTTTTGCTATCATTGGCTCAGGCTCTCAGCGTCTGCTGAAGTGAGGTGCTGGATGGAGGTGGTGGGAGCAGAGGTCAAATATGAGATTATACCCTGATGGCTGTCCGCATAGTCAGAAGGTAACAAAAATCCCCCAAATTTAGTAAAAAAATAATTAAAAAAAAAGTTTATTATATCAAAAAACTGAATTTAAGTAAAAAAAAAAAAAAAGCACTGATCGAGACCTTTTGTAGTTCGATGATTGAAGTTTACTGTTGAGTCTACTGCATTTGCATTGCATTGTGCTATAGTGTAAGCATTATTACAGTCCTTTTAGGTTCTATTTATAATGTCTGAAGAAATGTTGTTAAGAATTCAACTGGCAGGACTTGATGAATTCATGCATAATGGAGTGTTTCATAAAAGTTCAAATTGTCAGATTATGCCTGTGTTTAATAAGGTCACTGGATAATGGTTAACATCACTGTCATGCTATTAAAACCACGGTGTGACCACACAGTCTTTATGAGTAGGGACATGGTCATCCACAAGTTACCGCAGCCATTAGGATGCCAGTGGATTATGAGACCAGTGTTAGTAGTGATCAACATACTGTATGTAGCTCTCCCAGACATGACTTGATACCCTTTTAGGCCCAATACAAGCATGTTCTTTAGAATCCCAGTTCTGATGTTAACTGAAAGAGCAGTTTTTCAGTGGCCATTTATTCCATCTTAGTGTGTCACAAGGTGCTCGCAAAGGCAACCACGCACCTTATCACACACTGTATCAGCTGTGCTCTGGAAACAAGAGCAGAAATGCAGTGTGAAGCTGAAGGGGGCCTGAGGGGTCAGGTGATAATTCTCTATGCAGCAAATGACTTCATGTTGCACATGCTGTACACATTTCATCATAGTCATTGTAAGTATATTAATATACACTTATTCACCATTGTTCTATCCCCTCGGCACAAAGTAATCTTTCAGAGTGGTATCAGATCCCACAGTGTCTCCTGTCATGTGGTCCTGAGTTTTCAAAACCCTGTGTTTGTTGTACTTTATGTACACCAAAGAGCATTTGCCATGTCATCCATTTACATGATGGAATCAAATAGGACTGAGTCGTGTTAAGTATACTTTTCCTTGTGAAATCACCTGATGATCCACATCTGTTCCATACCTTTCATGGCTTCTAATTCAGCTCATGATGTGCTGCATGATAAACTGTTGCAATGTGCCATAACACGAGGAGCAGTTGTAATGTCAGGGCCAAACCAAATGGGTACCATGAGATCTGAGTGATGGATTTCTTCTTGTTTTTAATGTTGTGGAGCGACAAGTGTTTTCTCAGCTGGTCCCCTCAGGAGGATGCAGTCAGCCATCCATTTGCACTCAAATGTCCACACGTTTGTACTGGACCTAAAATACAGATGTATCCATTACGTCAGTGAACATTCGGGCTTCAACACATTCAGGTTCGTCTGCCCCGATATTGGTGACCTACACCACAAGGACAAAGACAGATGTCATTTGCTCATATATCTGTTCGCTAGCACCACTTGGCTGTATGTCCCGGCTGCATGAAAGTTGTCAAATATGTAGGGGCTTTTAGATCTTTTATTAGAAACCTTCATGTAAAAGTTTTGCAGACATTTAAAGACATAATGTTGTGCTAATTATAGGTTAGGGCTAGATGATATAATCATTTAAAAGCCAAAATGATGAACCGTTGGAGTTGCAGGCCATCCAGTTTTCTCCTTACAGCAAATCCTCAGGACAATAACGACATTGCAGTGCTGTTTTTGTCCTTTTTAAACCCTCGTAATGATTTCTAAAAAGACTACAACCACTACCCCAAAGAATTAGAAACTCCTGTTGTTATTTTAAAAGGGGTGACCTAGGGTTTGGGGGTTTGGAAAAGTATTAAAAAATAGACTCGGGTTAAGGTTAAGGATGAGGATTCCTGCACAGTTTTTCAGTTTTATGGTTGTGGTTTGTGCCTGGAGTTGCGGCACAAGCATCTGCCAAGTGAATACGTTTTGAAGTCAAATACAAATATTTTCATTTGCGTTACCCTTTTTAATAAAGTATGCACCCAGTATTGGCTAGTTCTCTTTTAAACGTGCAATCCTGGGCTGACTCTTAAACATGGACAAGTCCAGATGCTCTACAGACCATATAATCCCTAATTTCCAACCTAAGAACAATAAACGCAACAAGATGTTTGCTCCAGTTTGTACATAGAAACCTATCTGAGAGAGCATGCGTTACTGTTCTAACTGGCATGCCCATACCTCCATAAATTGCTTTGAGAAAGTTTCATTTAGAAGCAGAGGGGAAAAGGGGGCCAAAGCAGAGTGTAGCTGTTGGCTGCAGCTCCAGGCAGGGGACGGGATAGGGAGGTGGGAAGAAGAGAAGACGAGAGAGAGCAGAATGTCTTATTTTTGCTGGCAGTTAGAGAAGTGCTACCTTGGAGGCATTTCGCTGTAAAGGGCTATGCATCTTAGTTCCTGGCAGCTAGCAGGGGGTGGGAGTGCACGTGGGAGGAGTAAAAGGAAGAGTGAAAGCGGGGTTGGAGTGGGTAATGGGTAGTGTTGGTGGTGGGGGAGTATGATGAGAGGCCTATGCTTCTGGGGAGTCATCCAAAGTCCAGACTTGTTTAATGGATTCTCCTCCGTTATTTGATTCTAGTTTGGAGAACTGAAGCAGACATCCCAGCTTTTGCCTCCTGTTCTCTGTCTACTGCAGTCGGGCTTGATTGTGGATGGTGGTACTGAGGTGTGAGCTGAGAGCTTGCGGATACTCAGCTCACTCTTAGTCACGGGAAAGGAACTGGTTGACAAAACTGGGCCCACCTGTTTGTGTGCAAAACAATCTGAGTCACCGTCTGTCAGTCCTACCAAAACCTCCTGTTCCTCTGAGTCATCAAATGGCACTCTATAGATTTCATCTCAAGTTTGACTGCAATTGCAACAAGATGAAAGTATTTTTGATTCCATTTTAGATTGTTCATTTTATGACAATTGTTTCTATGTCCTTTGGCTGCCTTTGATAAATAGATTCCTGCATAAAAATGCATTTGGGAATTGTATGTAGGGTTTATTGTAAAAGTGTATTTTTTTGTATTTTTATAACCTTCTACCTTTTCCTGTATTTTACTACTCATTTGCTAGTTAACACTCTTTTACTACTAAAGTGAATGAATGAATATTCATGATCTAACCCTTCATCAATCCCCAGTTAAGACATATAGTGAAAAATTATTAGTCCCCTTCCTGATTTCTTTTTTTTTTTTTTTGCATATTTGTCACACTCTCCCGGCCATAAACCTAATAACTTGTTGTGCCACACATGTTACTGTTTTTTTTTTTTTTTTTTTGGGAGGGTTTTCAAGCATAAACAGCCTGTTTAAGGTCAAGCAAAAGCATCTCAATCAGTCAGAACCTTGATCAGACCACTCTGAAACCTTCATTTTGATTTTTGTTGAGCCGTTCACAGGTGGACTTGCTGGTGTGTTTTGGATCATTGTCCTACTGAATAATGCAAGTGTGTTTGAGTTTCAGGACATGAACTGATGGCCGGACATTCTCCTTCAGGATTTTCTGGTAGAGAACAGAATTCACGGTTCCATCAATTACAGCAAATCGTCCAGGTCCTGAAATAGCAAAGCAGCCCCAGACCATCACACTACCACCACCATGCTTGACTGTTGATGTGATGTTCTTTTTATGAAATGCTGTGTTAGTTTACCAGTCTCTTTCTGATTGTTGAATCATTGACTTTAACATTGGCAAGTGAGCCCTGTAGTTTTTTAGATGTTGTTCTGGGTGCTTTTGTGACCTCCTGGATGCGTCGTTGATGTGCTTTGGAGTAATTTTGGTGGCTCCCTCCTGGGAAGGTTCACCACTGTTCCAAGGTTTCTCCATTTGTGGATAACGGCTCTCACTGTGGTTCGCTGGAGTCTCAAAGCCTTAGAAATGGCTTTGTGACCTTTCTAAACTGATAGATGCCAATGACTTTGTTTCTCAGCTGTTCTTGTGTTTCTTTAGATCTTGGCAGGATCTGGTGCATTTTGAAATCCTTTAGCCTGCTTCACTTTGTCAGACAGGTTCTATTTAAGTGATTTCTTGATTCAGCAGGTCTGGCAGTAATCAGCCCTGGGTTTGGCCAGTGAAATTGAACTCAGCTTTAAAAAAAAAAGCGGTTTATCACAGTGCTTAAAAAATGAAATCATCATTTAAAAATGGCATTTTGTATTTACTGGGGTCATCTTTCTCTAATATTTTTTTTCTGAGACATATAAGTGTGACAAATGTGCAAAAAAAAAGAAAAAAAGATGATATTTCTGAAGTGATTTTTACCATGTAAGACTTTGGGCAAGTGGACACATTTAAATGAACATGTAATTGTATCTGAAAGGTGAACTGCAGCCCTGCACGGCCACTGAGGTTCAAACAGAGTTACCTCTCCGCACACGTGTGTGTTAACTCCTTCTGTTCGTGTTTTATGCAATGAACGGGAGCTACTGTTGTAATGCAGGAGTTTAAGCATTTAACCTGCTCAAATTTTGTTGTCCCATCAGCATAAAAAGTTGTAACTATGTCAAAAACAGTTATTACCAGCCTCTTTAAAAGACTTGGCTTGAGATTGCTGTTGGAGTAATCAAGTTCAGCAAGCTCAACCGACCATTTCCAAGTATGGCAGGCAGAGAAGGGAGCTGCGTGTTCAGCTGCATGCACCTGAATTTCTCCTCTGCACTCTGTCTTCGGGGGCTGGCTCCGGCACCGCTGTCTTACATAATGCTCTGAGATCACTCGCCAAAGATTTAATGCTGTAACACATATTTGTTGTCAACAGTTTCGCTGCATGACTTTACAATCCAGTTAACTTAACAGCTTTCTCCAAATATCTATTCAAGTGTGATTTAGTAATGATGCACTGGTATGCAGAATATTGTCATGTTGTTTTTGCAAATCTAAAATGCTGCCAACCCACGACACTGACATCTCAGATTAATATCTCTCTGGAATACAGTATTTACACAAACAGCCTGAACGCAGTTGGCTCCCGTGTTTCCTCTGGTTTTTCTCTCTGTTCGATCAAACATGGCTGCTCACCCTGGAGATGGAGATGAACAGGCTGCCAAGTTTTCTAATGCCGGCGGGCTGAGTAAACGGTGTCTCCGGAACTTTGTGTTAGCCCCGGCATTTCGATAAGCACCCTTCATCCTCACTCTGTTATTCCTTATGATTCACACCTCCAGTGCAGCTAAGGCAATCTTCTGTGACCTCTCTTGCACCCACTAAAATTGCCTGCATAATGGGTGGAATAAGGAGTACGCAGGCAATCACACACGAGCCTCCAGCGGATGCAGTGGCCTTGCAGGCGACCCGATAGCATGATGAAACCTCACATAGTTAAAGCTTCAGCACTCACACATGTTACATCCTGTGAAACAGCTGTTTTCTAGGAAATGTTGGATGCTTGTCTAACTGAATATTAGTGATGCTTGTTGTGTGTCCCTAAGAACTAGGCTTGAGACGGTCAATTAAATAATTGGAATCTGTTTGGCTCTGATTAAAGTGTTATGCTTAATTTCCAGCGCCAGCTTTTTTCAGGAATAAATGTTTATGTAATATCTGGCCCACAGCTCTGACAGTGAGAGACAACAGCTTCAGAGAGGAGAAAAAAGCTAGGTATGACCCACAGATAGACAGAAGGAGATAGAAATTGTCTCCCCTTGTCCATGAACTGCAGGCGCCCCCCTCGGTATCTTGTGTGTTCTGGGAAACTGGTGAGAGATTAATAAAGCCCTGGGCATGCAGCACATCTATGTGTATGTGCAAGTCCATATGAACTTCAGGTAGTGACTCCTATAGGATTTGCCAGCTGCATCATTAAAGTGAAATTTTTGGCATTTCCAATACAGTTTGTCTAAGCCCAAGTAGCATTCCTACAAACATCAAAACACTGAGTTAAAATAAGTTTTTAGTTGATTGTGTTGTGCACATTTTTCAGCCAATAGTTACCCTCAAAACTGGCACAACACATAGGCTATGTGAAACTGTCATTTAGGATAACAGGAACTGAAATATAACATCTCACACTGTCAAGCCTCCACGTTCCAAGCGCAGACTGTTCCAAGTCTTATTAGAACTATGTATTTCCAGTGTAGCGGTCGGCTCCAGAAAACCGTTTTCTCTTTCAGTGAGTGGGGAAACTCTGACAGGCAATCAAAGGCCGCTACGAAAAGGGAATGTAAAAACAACTGAAAACGAATCCCTATGAACACAAATAGCGTGTTGCTAAATTGTTTTGGTCTGGCGTAAAGCATTGCCAAAAAGTAGGCTTGGAGTGGGATGGCGTGAAAGCCGGGGGGGATGGAAGAGAGGGGCTCTGCAGCCGCAGCAAAGAGCTGAATGTGACTTTTTTTTTCCTTCTGAGAAATGGTTACAATATTAGTTTAAAGAGCTCGAGTTTCTGATACAGGCACCGTAAAACTCTTGATTATGACAGCGCAAGTGTCTTTGCGCGCTCTTTTTCACCTTGAACCGTAACAATTACGTAAATCAATTCTGCCCGATTCTCTTGCCATTATGTAGGTCATTCTCTCAGGCTTAGCATGATTATATAATATTCCACATTTGTTTTGGATTCAGATGATTACCCTGACACAGGCTAAGTTTGTTGAGTGTGATGTTAATAATTTATTTTGTGTTATATATTATAGAGCCAGAAGTCTCTGCCTACTTTTGTTGACTTCTGCTTTGGTAGTCCCTCAGTTTAAATAAATGGAAATCTAAATGATATTGGAAGGATTTTAGAAGAGGATACTTCCAGTTTCCAAATTTGTGGCAACAGACTGGAGAAGGCCCCCTTTTCCTGTTTTCCTCTCCAACATGACAATGTACCTAATAAGTCCTAAAAATGCATTTCTGAGTTTGATGTTGAAGAGTTTGACTTTCTTGCCCAATGCCTTGCTCTCTGTCCAAAACCTTTGGGCTGAGTTGTTGACTTTGAGCCAAAGATCAGCTGCCAGGGTCCAACATCTTGCGGACAGCCTCTCTGTAATGTGTAGGTGTCCTCATCAAATTTCCACTTTTCACTGTGGTTGTTGCAATTGTGGTTGCCTGTCACAATCATGTTGTCTGTCATGGATTCAAGAAAAGGTTAAGTATGGCTCATATTTTAATAAGTTCACTTAAAGAAAAAGTCTGACAGTTTAAGTAATTCGCTTATTCACTCTGTGGCGCAGCTGTAAGTGGGGGCAGCCTTTGCTCTCTGGAAAAAAATTCAACTAACTGTCGCCGTCTCTGTCTGTAGTGTTCACCTTTTCTCCATGTCTCCCTCTTCCCTTGCTTTTCATTATTCTAGCTTGTCTCCCTGCTTCCTTCGCTTTGTACGTCTTCCCTGCGCCTTAGCTCCTGTCTTAGGGTCTCCCGGAGATTATTTGTGTTGCGCCAGAGAGATGGATCGACCGTGAAACCCTCTGGTATACATTTCATTCAGTTTAATTTACAGCGTTCCAGTTCACAGTCATCTCAAGGTAGTGAATCTTGTATAGTAAAGACTGCACTTTGATTTAACATAAAGACACCGTCGGAAGTACCAGAGCATAGAGAAGGGCAGCCATTCGCTGGGACCATTTGCACCACGTCAGGGTCACCTTATCCAGCCCTAACTCTGAGCTTTTCCAGAAAAGAAAGGTTGCACTAGCTGCTGCATTTCACTATGTACAGTAACTGTATTCTGCTGTTCTGTTTGATGATCCCCATAAATGACTATAAGAATGGTGTCACACAGTATTTATACATCCCACCATGATAAAGACTTCTGCCCAAGAAAGACTTTCGCTTCTTGCTCTTAGGTCCTCCAGAAGCTTTTACTTGTACTATTCTTACATTTTGTCTACTTGAGGTACTTTTAAGGGGCTGGAAGACTGTCAATAGAGGCAAAGGAGGAATGTTTGGAATGAGCCACCCTGTGTATCCCCCTATTTTTTTTTGCATGGTCTCTCTTTTAGTTACTTCCTGTTTTATTTTGAAGGCAATTACTGTCTTTTATTTTCATCTTGTTTTCAGGTTAGAACAGTTTTCTTCTTCTCCTGTGTAGTTTGTCTGTTTATCCCCTGTGCTTGCTGCCAATGTTCCTCATGCCTATTTTGTTTCCCACCCCCTGAGCTCTGTGTTTTCCTGGACTCCTGTATATCAGCATCAGCTCAACACTCAAGTTTGTGTTATTATTTCTTTCTGTCAGCAGCTGCAACCTGCCTTTCTGCCTCTGTCCTGTATCTGGGTAATCTTTTGAAGACAAATTTAACATGTCACTCTTTTAAAATCAACATTTGCAGGACCACTCCCGCTCTGTGAGCATACGAATAACAAGTTTGGAAAGCAGTGGCTGGCACCCAGATTTTATTTCCTTTCGCACTGATTTCATAGTGTTTACCTTGTTGTTTGTTTTGTTGTTTCATCAGCAGTGTCCTAATGATTAACTATGATACATGTTATTAGAATGTGTCTTGACTGTAGACTGATGTGGCAGTATTTGGAGATCTGGGGATTTAACACTAGCACTGGCTTATTATTCCACCAATAATGAAAATTTTCAGGCTTAATACAGTTTAAACAGATGATCTATGTAAAAATTCAGCCCCTGTAAGGTTTTTGTGAAGGGTGAAATTAGCTATAGAGACTCAAATCATTTTTGTTCCACGCTGTAAACACTCTTATTTCTGCTGTAAAGTTGGGGGTTTTAACATGGAGGTCCTAAGTAGCATAAAGAGCTGTTTGCTATTTAAGAATGAAACATTGTAATAAAACATCTTCAAAGCCATTTTTATTTACATTAGGTCACTAAGTAGGCATTCTGTGGGTCTGGTCATCCTGTGCCGCTGGGGCTGTGGTTGGGTGCCCTGGTTGTGCTGGCTAGTGTCCTTCCTGGGCTTTGGGTCTGTTCAGTGTCCCTCGGCTCGTGCGGTGCTGTGGGCTCCTCTTTGTGGGTGCCCGTGCTGCCTGGGTGGGACGGGGTCTGGCGTCTCGACCTCTGTTGGGTCTTGGCGAGGACCCAGGCACTGGTAGAGACCTTCCTGCATGTGCACAGGTGTCCACTACTTCTTGGCTTTTGATGAAGGTTGCAGCCACTTGGGTTCTTGTCATCATCCTGTGTTGTGATGTTTGGACTCTGGGTGACTTTGTTGAGAGTGGGAGTGCCATCAAAATCACCACACTGCCTGGTTTGGTTTCTGCTAGTCTGTTTATCCTTGTTTAGTTGTCTGGATGCTGGCTTTCACTGAGGTGCATTTTGGTGACTTCTTTCTTTCTCATAATGAGTCAAGTTCACCACTTTTGATTTGGGAAAGATCACATGCATGTCCTCACATATGCATGGATACAGGCATGTATGCACATGCGCACACTATTAAAACTTTTTTTTAAAAGGTCAAACAATATGACTAGTCACCATGAAGTGAACAGCATCGACTGGCATAATAACGTGACTGTTGGATCATGAGCCCAACCACTTATCAGTCACCTGCTGCTGGAAATGTTTTTGTTGTTGTTGTTGTTTTCAGTGGAATACAGTATACACTACTGTGCAAAAGTCTTGAGTCACCCTTAATTTCTTTATATTTTGCTCTCAAGGAGCCAGACTTCCTTGTGGCTTCTAAAGTGGTCTTGATACTGGCTGCTTTTCACTTGTTTTCAGTCCAATCCATGTAAAGGCACCTAACTCAAGGGATGAACCAGTGTCATGTCTACATATAACAGACAACTTAGCAAAGAGCCAATTTAAAATTGCATCTTTTGACACTTTGTTACTTGCAGCCTGTCACACAAAAAACACATAATATGTTCCCATTTCTTCAGCCGAATCTATGAAAAATACCAGAGACAACACAGATAGGCAAAATAGTGCATTTGCACCAACACAGTGTTTCCCCAAGAGCTGAAAACCTGGCATATCTCAGCATGGTGTTAAAAAAACATGAAAAAAAAATCCAGCAAAGATCTGAAAGGACCTGAGAGATGTATCTGGCCTTTCAGTTGCATCCATATGCTGTTCGCCAAAGCCTCATCAGAAATGGTCTCAGTGGAAGGGTGGCTGTCAAGAAGTCAAGAAGCCATTCTTAATGAAGGTAAACAGGGAGAAAATGCCAAATTACACAAGAACTGGACTGAAAACCAGTGGCAACAGGTCTCACGGAGTTGATGAATCCAAATTTGAAATTTTTGGTTGAAATCATTGTCAGTGTGTACGGAGGAGGCCAGGAGAGCGGTGCTGCAAATCACAAGAAAGCTTGCCTAAGAAAGTTCAGGCTGTTCTGGAGAATAAAGACGGTCATATTGACATTCAAGCTTGTTTGAATTGTACAAACTCTGTTTTTGCCTTATATACTGTACTTCCATTTATGCACATATTTCAATTTCCCATTTTCCCAGCAAAATATAAAGAAATGAGGGGTGACTTAAAACTTTTGCACAGCACTGTGTATACCATGGTCAGTTACTTCCTGATCTCTTTGACTTTTTTGTCACGGTATAAGAAAGTACACACAACAAGAGAGAGACACAGATTCTGCTTAGTTTTAGCTTCTTTTTCCAACATTAATTCCTGCTAATCCCATCTATTCTGTTAAATTAATCAAAGTCATCACTTTTTAAACTACGTTCAAGTAGCTCTTATCGCAGCCCCTTTGATTTATTCTCAGTTCTTTCACCCACTCACGAATGGGATATCACTCTGTTGAACATTTCCAAAGATCTCGTGTTACTTGAAAAATACACAAAGCAATAATCTGATTTATTTCCTCCATTTTCAAAAACAAATCAGATATGTCTGCTTCTCAGAGACAGCTCTTTGTGCCTCTTGAAGAGGCTCCAGTCTGGGTTACACAATAGTTCTACTGGTTTGTTATTATAGAAAGAGACACCGCTACCTCTGACACTGCAGAAGATTAATGGCCTCTTGAAGGTGTTGGACCTACAGGAAAGTACCGGATACTTTCTCTGTGAGTCTAGAACTGATTTATCAGGAGATAAATGAGATCTTAAGCTATTTGCAGGAGACGTACTATAGTAATTCATTTACTTTCTAGGTTAAGGCACATGAAAGGGAAGTTTTTGTTTTCGCTTGAGTGAAATCTTGCCAAGTTGCGTTGCATTCATAGAAAGTAAAGAGCTGCAGCTGTTTAGATGCTGAAGAATGTGGAGAAAATGGGACTTTTTGTCATGGTGTGTGGAAGCAGACCATGTGGCATGTGTGGAGGCGAGGACCCAAATGCAGGACTTGGGAGCAGGCAGTTATAAATAACAAAATAAGCCTTTAGGAGCACGGTGGGCACAGGACAAAACACAGCCACAATGACAACAACAATCTGACAAGAGGCAAGGGGAAGACTGAGACAATAAATACACAGAAGGGTAATCGGGGAACAGGCAACAGGTGAGGAGCACAGGTGAACAGAATATGTTAATGAGACACAAGAAGCAAAACCAGACACAAAGCACATGGACTGTCAAAATAAAACAGGAAGTGACCAAACAAGACACAACACAGACTTGACATATAGGGAGGCTGGCACACAGTGGGAATCTAAACTTATGACTAAGCAGGGAAGACACAGAGACCAGAAACACAAACACCAAAGACTAGACACAGGCGGGATAACACTGGCACTGGAACACAAGAACACGGGAAGACAAGAACAGAGGGAATCGGGAACTAAATACCAATACCTATAACAGAAAACTATGAACATAAACTGTAAGCAAACTTAGAAACACAAATTAAACAACAGACTACAACTACAAAAACATAAAACCCTGGGCAAAAGTCCCAGGACCATGACACTTTTAGCCCTTCTCTTACTTAAACACACACACACACACACACATATATATATATAAATAATGAGAAACAAGTAGTAGCATGCACAAACATGAGATTATGGGATGTTGAAGACAAATCAAGGCAAAATTAGCATAAATCAGAATTAATACACATAATAAGGAAGCATCTGTTTCAGTGGCCATATGGAACCAGCCTATGGTTTCCAAAATGTGGGCTGCAGCCTCTTTGTGGGCCATGAAGGTACTGCAGGTAAACTGAGAGGGGGCATTTATAGAACTTTGTTTCTTTCTTTTTTTTCTTTTTTTTTGCATTTTAAGTTTTGTATTTATGTTACTGGAAGGACTTTATGATTGAATATTTACACTTAGAGCTGTTATTCATTATCCAACTAATATTTTTCTTATTTAGGGAGTTAAAGTGGTGGTAAAAGGAATGCTGAAGAGGTCATTGAAAACAAATAGGTCCCAGACTTGTGTGTTTATCAGAGTGTATGAGATCATTATTGCTACTTTCTTCCAGAGACTACATGGAGGAGCGACATCAGACTTGAGTCCAATCAATCACAAGTTCTTCAACCTTCTTTCAGCAGTGTAGCTGAGTGCTGGTTTGTTCAGGCTTCTGTTTGGGAGTGATGAAAAAAATCACATCAGGTTTTCCAACAGAGCTAATGAAGACTGTGTTTCCCAGGCAGAAGGCCACATATTTTTTAGCCATTTCATCATCCAGTTTTCCCAGCATCCTAGTTTCTCATATTCTATAGTGTTCTCATTCAGTGATGTGATGCCATGTAATACTTTGGTGTAATGAGCATAAAAAGTATTAGCCACCTTCCACCGTGATCTTACTGTGGTGAAAGTGTCGCAATCTCAGCCTCCAGGTCAGCAAGTCTCGGTGATGGGAAGCTGCAGGCCACTTCTCCACCACACTCTCCTCCACACCCTGTGGTTTCTCTCCACTCTGTGAACGTCACATTACAAAGATTTTTTTTTTTTTTGGCAGTCTTAGCCATTTAACATAAATGTCAGAAGACAGCATTGCTCAGTTTCCACACGTAACAAACCTGACCACTTAAACATGCTTAATGTGAGTGACTGTGTCAGAGCGTGATGTAAACTCTCAGGCATGAACAGAAACCACATGCTTGCTGCGCGCTCACGCCGGTCGACATAGATCACTTCCTCATGTACTTCCTGAAAATAACTGTTTATTATATGAAAAGTAACATGACAAATGGAACTGCACATTCTGGTCTTTTATATCAAAGACCTTCTCTTTGCCACTGTTCCAATACATAATCCCAGCATGGAGAAAACAACAAGTACTAGCTGTTCCACCCTATAATAATGAGTTGGGTAATTGTTTATAGAAATGGGTCATTTCACATGTCTTTATGATGGTTGCGTGAGGCTGTAGTCCAAAACATAGGGAAGGGTCACCGGCTGTTAATCTCAGTAATGTGTTAAAATACAGAGTCGACAGCAGGATACTAAAGTTTAAGGTGACTGGAACATAATTGCAAGTCCTGCTTAGTGTTTATGCCTATGACATAATTCCACAGAGGGTTCAAAAGAGAGGAAACTCCGAACATCAAGCAAAATCTCTGGTATAAATGACAGTGACTCAAAATGCAAATTACAGCTCTTTTATGTTTTTAGGCGACAAATCAATTCATGATGAGAGGCATTTAAAAGATGGCGCACCAGCTTGGAGAGAGATCTGGATTATTAATGTGGCAGGTGGCCTGAGTGGACTAGAGGAAATTTGGTGTAAATCTTTCACAAATATGTCACCGTAAACAGAAGTGGTACGGCTGAGTGTTTGGACAGTGTCATGAGATTCTGGGATGTTTTGAAGGGTTTCGGAGGAGCCGGAGGTAGGGCACTTCAGATGCATTCTTACAAATTGTAATACTCGGTTTATTTTGGGGTTGGTGCGCGCAGACGGCAGGATGTAATATGATGGGATGGGATATGAATATGTGGGTAATGGCTACAGTTATTTTACTTGTTGGAAATGCCACCTTTGTCACTTTTGATTTATGGTTCAGAGTTTTTCCCAGAGACCATTTGTCCTTGTTATTGAAAGAAAAATGTTTACTTGGTCATTTAATTCCATTTCTGGTTGCAACAGAATGATTAATGATCTGCTCACGTTTGATACTTTGGGTTAGTTTGACTAGCACGCAGAATTACAGTTACAGTATTTGTTTGCAACATTTTGGATTTAGAGTGTAGTTGTGGTCAGCGTGCTGGTGTCGAGGGCGGCTTTATAGGAAAGACTGGCTAAATAAGAACATGAGGCTTTTCCTAGTCAGTGCTTAAACACAATGTTCTGCTGTGTTTCTGCAGATTTTTTGGAGAACAGCATTTTGTGTATTCCAAGTAATACTACCTCACCGTGTCATCTACCAAACATGCACTTTGCATGTCAAAACTGCAGCAGTGTAGAGGGCGTTCTGGATAGAGCGCTAAGCTGTGGGAGGTCACTCTGTGACTCTGTGTACGTGCAGAATGTGAATAACCTCAGAGCTGAACAACTGTCCGCTTGTATGCTTTTTTTTTTTTTGTTTTGTTTTCCTTTAAGGAGTGAAACTCGTCAGGTTGAGGGCTGCGGGGTGTGCAAAGAGGGGGTGACTTGGGGTGAAAGGGAGTCTTTCAGCTGGACACATTTCAGGGATGTTTTGGGAAGCAATGATGGAAAGAGGGGAGGTCAGGCAGCTCATTCCTTCCTCTGGGATCCTTGCGGTGTCAGAACAAAAAGAGAAAGGGACTGAGGGGAATGAGAGCCTGCAGCAGTGCAGAATGTCTTCAGCCTGGTCTGATTTTAACCCAAGTGGAAACAAGTTTTGCCACAGTGCTGCTCCTGCAAGTACGCAGGTACGCTGGAGACCACTCGCTGAGGCTATGCTCCCGTGAGTCAAGGCGAGGAAGATAAAAAAGAAAGGAATGAAAATTATAAGCTGCTACCCACGCTTAGACTAATATTTATAAACTATATTTACAACAAGGGTAAATGTTGACCATGGGGTGGTTCTGGTTTTCCCAAAATAAGCCAGTCAGTCTGGAGGGAGAAGTTCAGGAGGGGCTGTTGATTGTGTTGGAACTGATACAAAACTCGTGTAACTGCTGCCTTAAAACCCACAACACTGAAAGTGATATACAGGTGCTATTATAAACACAGGTGGGTCTAATCATACAGAATTCCAGTAAACAGTGGTTGCTGTTTATTTGATGAAAATGGGAATTAACTGAAAATCAGCAAATAGAAGTGGAAAAAGTTCTCAGTCCTTTTATGTATTAAGTCTTTAATTCAAAATGTTGCTTAGTAACTGAAATATCAGCAAAATAAACACTTTATTAGACACACATATAAGATGTTAGTTGGTTGATAATAATCTATCCACACCTAGCATTTCGTTGTTGCAGATCGCTGAAAATAAGCAAATGAGCTTGGTTAGTTAGAATACTACACACACACACACACACATATATATATATATATATATATATATATATATATATATATATATATATATATATATATATATATATATATATATATATATATATATATATATATATATATATATATATATATATATATATATATGTATATATGTATGTGTGTGTGTGTGTGTGTGTTTGTATACACTGTTTGTACAGGCTTTTTAGAAGAAATTGGGCTTCTTTTTTGTAAGCCAGTTTGTTTGTTTTTTTAACTATGATGTCAGCTTAATAAATGAAAAACATCTTGGTCTATTTGTTCAAAAAAAAGAGGAAAAAACAAACAAACAGTGGCACACTAGTTAAAAGTACACCGTGGTCCAGGTTAAATATTGATGAGGGCAGCTTGTGGCTGCTTACTGTTGCCTGTACAAATTTACTGAGTCACTGCCTGCATGTTAGGTTTATACAACAAGGCACGCAGGGCCTGTAACCCATATTAATCTTTCACAGCAACACTGAGACTAGACATCAGCATCTATTATTATCTGTTTGACCTCTCTGGCCCCTGTGATTCTCAACACTGCTGCTGATACACCTCGCAGAATCACATATAAGTCATTACAAAATGTTTCTTGTACATTAAAGGCACCGTAGAACACAGACTGGATTATGTTGATTATGAATGCATTGTGTAGCAGTTTCAAAGGGTCTGACTTATTATTCAGACAGTGCAGTATGCCCGCAGTGATGTATTGTGTGTACAGAAGAAGACAGTATGATGAGCAACAAAATTAATGCCTTTTTTTTTTAACACATAAATACACATAACTTGCATGTTGTATGTGCAAAAATAACTTTTATCATTCAGTACATACAAAGATAAAATGTTGGGGGTTTTTTTGGGGGGGGGGATAATTGTTCAAATGAGACCACACAGCGGGCATATGAGTGAAAAAGTCTAGAGAGAAATTTATTTTTCACCACCAGTTTATATTGCAATTCAGCATGACTCCCACTAAATACCCTCATATAAATACCAATATGTACTTAAGATTTATTATGATATGTGGTTTTCGAGGAGCCCACATCAAAGCATCTACATCTTGTTCCATATTTAGGCTCTCTTGCTAAGTCACAGCTTTTCAGAATTGAGGGGCAAAACTGCATTTGAGTTTACTTTTCACTCACGTTGTGCCTGACAAATATTTTGTATTTGTGCAAATCAGGAGCTTTGACTCTAGTCACAAAAGCTTATCCTTTGTATTTCTTGGGTTAAAATGGTTCACACTCTGTTTAATACAAGGCATACTTGATATTTTAGGACACATACCTAACAGTGCATTCCTACTTTTGAATTTCAGAACCCATACTCAAACATCTTGTCACTGGCTTGCAAGTGGTCGTCCCCTTGGTCTGGCAGTGATCTTGTAATCTAAAGGCTTCAGTGTTAAACCATAAGAGCAGTTTAAAGAGAAGTCCTCATTTGGGCATTTATTAAAGCGACACTGGTGCAGCAGAATTGCACAGAACAAAAATATCTCAACTTTGGCAATCTGGTCCCCAATGCATCTTCTCTTCCCTGCTGAGAAGATTAGAACGTTGTTTGTGAGATCCTTGTTTAGGGAGCCATTTTCGTCAATGAAGCGTGATGGGTCGAAGATATGTGGGTCCTTCCACATCAGGGGGTCATGATTGACCGACCACTGATTGATGAATACCACTGTGTCCTTGGGGATGTTGAGTTCACCGATAGTGACGTCTGAGGTTGTGGAGTGGGGGATGGTGACTGGAACAAAGCTAGTGAAGCGCATGGTCTCATATATGAAGGCGTCCAGGTAAGTCAGATCTTTTCTGTCCTCGAGTGATGGCAGCCTGTTTCGCTCCACCACCTTGTCAATGAGTTCATGGAGTTTGGTTTGAATTTCAGGATGGTTAGCCAGCAAAAGGACAATCCAGTGAAGAGCAGTGGAGACGGTATCCAGACCTGCACCAATCAAATCTGCCACAGTTGCCTCTGTGTAGTCTACGGTAAGCTTGTTGCCTGTCTCCACCTCATTAAGGACACCGATAATGGCATCACTCATGTCCCTAGTCACCTGTGGATCAAAGGTCTCTCTGTGCTTCTCCACTTTGTTCTTGACAAAAGCAAAGAACTCTTGATTCAAGCTTTTGAAATTTCTGAACACAGTGCGGACTGGATTGGGGAAAGACTGAAGCCAGGGCATCACATCAACCAAGCTGCCAGCCCCTACTGTCTGTCCAAACTGATCCACCTTGTGTAACAAGGCTCTAAACTCCAAATCATCATGCCCGTAACGCTTTCCAAAACACAAGGCACAAATTACATTAGCAGCAGCAACTGTCAGCTCATGAGCTGGGTTGAAATATTGGCCCTGAGCACTGAGTTTGAGGAAAATCTCAGCTAGCTGTGTGGCTTCGGCCACAATTTGCTGCTCAAAGGCTTTCTTGGTCTGGCTGTTGGCAGATGAAAATGCTCTGATTGTAGATTGAGCAATTTTCCTGTGCATCTTCCACTGTGTGCTGTAATTTGTGAAAGTCATACTTTTCCCCCCGGAAACAACTTGAAATGATACAAAGTTTGGTCTACCTGCAAACTCTGTGCTGTGCTGAATCAGGGCCTGGCGAATAACCTTGGCTCCATTCAGAACCACAATGTCACTGCAGCCTAGTCGTATCTGATACACATCACCGTACTTTTTAGCTAGTCTGGTGAAGGCAATGTGAGGCATCTGGCCCAGCTGCAAGGCGTTGCCGACCACGGGCCAGGCGAAGGGTCCCGGCAGTCTTCTCTTGTGCCTGAGGTTCCTGACCCAGAAACAGGCTTCCACACAGAAGAGGAAAACAAATGATACAACCAAAGCAGGTTGGACCTGTCCGCTCCATTCTCTGATGATGCTGCTGCTCTTCACCCCAAACTCTGCATCTGTTTGCACCATTGTGTTATCTTCTTGTTCTATCATCTACTGTATCTAATGCAGTTTTTATTTAAAATGGGCAACCATTTCTTCTTTTTTTGGCATTTAATATATACGAAGATATTTGAGTGGAAAAAAAAAAAAGGCCAAAAAAGGGTTGCTTCTCAGCTGGCTGCGAGGGGCTCGATCAGATTGAGTAGTTAGCAGCGTAGGAGGACGTCTTCAGATGACCACTTGAGAGGAATGCAGATTCAAGCCTTAACACTTCGCTTATATGTATCTCTACGGTGGGAGGGTTCAGCGGCTCAGGTTTTTTATTATCTCTCCCCTCCCATTTTGACCTTAGTCCTATTCCCACTCAGGCCTGCGTCCAGCAGCGTCACTCGTAGGATGATGTTGGAAACGGAGAGCAGCTACTTAATTGACCACGTTGCCAGAAACTACAGATTTACTGTTTTGCTGCCAGTGTGTACTAAAGAGTGGCACATAATTAAAAGATAAACAACTTTACATTCCATGTGTGGTCAAAAAGAAATTGCCACAGAATATCTAATGTAAATTTACCATTGTCCAAAGAAGTGTATGCTGTAATGTAATGTAATGGACAATGAGTTAGAGATTACTTTTTCCCTTTGTTGTTTCCACTTTTCTGCAGACTTGGTTGACTTGGTTTTTGCTATTTACAACAAAACTTTTAATTGCAACCATACAGGGAAAAGACCTCTGAGATATCATCATGACAGCCAAGGGTTTCAAGCTCCAAACACTGAACCAGCACAATTTATTATTCTCTATAAAATAAATAGACAATGTTATTGTTGGTATAATAAGCCTTTATACAAAAGTCTCTGCGATAATGTCACTCTTAGGCTTGTGGCTGCTTCAGAATAGTTTGAAACAGAATGCAGACGGCGGACTTGCGCTGTAAATCTGCTTATGCGGGTGCTTGTGCAAGAAGAACTCAAAAAAAGCATCAGCTCGGGTTTTATTGATGTCAAGCCACAATTCAAATGTTCCAAAGTGTTCTATTTATGGGAGAAAATAAAGTGATCCTTGTGTCACGCTGCTGACGGGGGGCTAAAAATCATTTGAGATATACAACTACATTAGCACACATTGGTGGTGTTTTTGCTCAGCCTATCATGACTAAAAAATTTTAAAAATTTACACACTGAACTTTGAAAATTGACTTTTATTAATTTCCAATACAGCTTATTTTTGCATTATACAGAGTCTCTGTAGGCCTTGAATGTTAAAACAATATCACAAATTGAATGCTTTAACCATACGACCGTGTTTCTTTCTTTTTTTTGTTTTTTGCCTGACACAGACAGAGAAACACTTCCCTTGGACATTGTAACATCAACTCTTGAATACAGTGGCTTTAAGAGAGTGCAGTGACATCCATGTAGCTTTGTAAAAGTTGCTGTAAACAGACATGTCTATGCAAATGCCTCGTGAGTGAAAGAAATTTGCTGCACATGTGTTTTGTTGTACTGGGGAGACATGCATTTGGCATGGGTAGCTGCAGTGCTTGTATGGGGAAAGTGAAGTCTGGATGCATAAAGTTTGTGCAGTTCAGTCTCCACTGTAACGTCTCTTCTTCATCCTTTGAAAAGTGATGTAGGCTTCTTGATGAAAGACTCCTTCTCAGCTTCCCAGCTTCATAAACATGTCATTTTTTTTGTCCTTTGATCAACATGCTCTGTTTATTTAGTTCTTATTCTTTGAGTACAGTAGATAGTGAAACAGCTTACATTTCAAATCCTGAAAATACAAAATTACATATATATATAAAACATTTTTATGTGGCTTTATGTGGCAATGGTTAAATACACATTTTTACATATTATAAGTGACAACAAGAAGTCAGAAAGGGACTTTATAACATTCACAAGCATTTCATATACACTTATAATAGTTTAAACTGACTTTTAAAGGTTTTGGCTAATTTTTCCATACACGTACATGTACATGCTTAATAGACATAAAACAACTACACAACCCAAAAACATGTACAAAAATGATCAAGTAGTGTGAAACAAAAATGTATTACCTTTAGACTGTGTCACAAAAGTCCACAAACACACTTTTTCTTTCTTTTTCAGCTAACAACACATCTTTAAAATCAGGTTCTCAGTCCTGCACTGACAATAATTCAAATGCCGGACATGTTAAGATATGAATTAAATATCACTGTTAAATATGATAATCATACAAACATACTATTTAGTGCAGGTATACAGATAGCCTACTTTCATCTAAATGTCACTGGTGGAAAAGTGTTTGCTGGAGTCTCAGTGTTGGGGCATGTTGTTCATGCTGGGGAAACTAAGCCAAGCAGCTTTCCTCTCAACTTGGTGCTGACACAGAATGGAAGGGGCTTCAGTGTGAGCCCGTAAGAGCAGTCAAGAGTGATGGGCTGAGAGGGGCTGCTTTCAAAACTGCACTGGTGCAGCAAGACTGCGGTAAATATAAATACCTCTACCTTGGCGATCTGGGAACCAATGCAGCGTCTTTTCCCTGTTGAAAAAATCATCACGCTGTTGGTTTTGTCTTTGTCGAGGGCCCCGTTTTCATCCAGGAAGCGCGAGGGGTCAAAAACATGCGGGTCCTTCCACTTCAGAGGGTCGTGGTTGACAGACCACTGATTGATGAATACTACCGTGTCTTTGGGGATGTGGAGCCCTTCGATAGTGACGTCTGAGGTTGTGGAGTGCGGGATGGTGAGGGGGACGAAGCTGGTGAAGCGCATGGTCTCATAGATGAAGGCGTCCACGTATGCCAAGCTGCTTCTGTCTTCAATTGATGGTAGTCTGTCTTGGCCAACTACTTTGTCTATGAGCACATGCATTTTGGCTTGAATGTCAGGGTATTTGACCAGGAGCAGGACAATCCACTGCATGACAGTTGACATTGTGTCTTGACCGGCGCCAATCAGATCTGTGACAGTTGCCTCAACGAAATCTTTCGACAGTCTGCTGTCTTCTCCGTGCTCAATCACACTGATGATAGCATCACTCATGTCCCTTGTCACCTTAGGATCGAAGGACTCTCTGTGTTGCACCACTTTATCTTTCACAAAGGCAAAAAACTCCTCATTGATATTTTTGAAGTTTTCGTAGATACTACGGACGGGGTTAGGGAAGGACTGAAGCCAGGGCATGACATCTACCAAGCTACCGGCACCTACTGTCTCCCCAAACTTGTCCACTCTTTTTAGCAAGGTCCTGAACTCTAGGTCGTCATGTCCATACCGCCTCCCAAAGCAGAGAGCACACATGATATTAGCAGAAGCTACTGTAAATTCATGAGCAAGAGCAAACTGCTGTCCATCAGTGCTCTGACGCAATAATGCCTGCACCAGTTCCATGGCCTCAGCTGTAACATGCTGCTCAAAGGCTTTCTTGGTCTGACTGTTTGCAGAGGAAAAGGCTCTGAGGCTGGACTGTGCAATTTTCCTGTGTGCTTTCCACTGTTTGCTGTAATTAGTAAATGTCATACTCCTGCCTCCTGAGATCATCTGGAAAGAGAGAAAGTTTGGTCTGCCCGCAAACTCTGTGCTGTGCTGTATCAGAGCCTGGCGTATCGCTCTCTCTCCATTCAGAACCACAACGTCACTGCAGCCCAGCCGTATCTGATACACATTGCCATATTTTTTGGCCAGCTTGGCGAAGGTGATGTGAGGCATCTGGCCCAGCTGCATGGCGTTGCCGACCACGGGCCAGGCGAAAGGTCCCGGCAGTCTTCTCTTGTGCCTGAAGTTCCTGACCCAGAGACAGGCTTCCACACAGAAGAGGAAAACAAAGGTGGCAACCAGAGCAGGATGGACTTGTCCACTCCATTCTCTGATGATGCTGCTGCTGCTCTTCACACCAAACTCAGTGTCTAGTGCCATTGTGACAAGCTGCCTGCACACTTGCCCCTCAAAAACGGAAAAACAAAAGTCTAGTTAGTAGAGCTGTTGACTTGTTGGGGAAAAAAAAATATAAGTCACTTATATATCCATAGAAGTTAAGATAAATAATTTAGTTGTTATTTAAATGCCAGTGAGGTCATTATGATAGTGAGTAAAGTTTTTTCTTTTTTCTCAGACAGTCTTTTCATCAAGATAAGGCTTAAGTGCCTGATTTTTGCTCCACTCCAGTGTCTTATATGTTTTGCAGTTGGTGGGCAGGGCTCAGGATAACTTTCATACTCCTCCCATTGTGGTAGCCCTGCAGACCCCGCTATATTATCTCTCTGTTGTCGCTCGCTGTTGGAGGCGCGTACTTGAGGGAGGTACACCGTGAGCGAGCGGCGTGAACGACCGCCGACAGAGGAAAAAAAAAAAAAGACGTAGCAACTGGTGACCGATTATCTAGGAACTGCACGGAGCTGTTTGTTTAACCAACGGGAGGATTTGCATAGTTTGCTCATTTTAAAGTGCATCTTTTTAATATGATTTATTTTCTGGGCGCAGAAAACTTAGCGTGGGCACTTTGGCTTAAAAAAAAGTGTTTGCATGCGGGTTGTCCAACTCCAGAGGAATCACGCAAAATATATATTGAGGAGGAAAATAATTTTTATATATGTGAAAGACACTTTATCTACTTTCATGCTTCTGAATTTTACGAGCGAAGCGCGCCCTCCTAGAAAAAGTTGGAGCCGCTGGATTTAACCAGATGTGATTTCTGTGCAGTGACTTAGGCTTAGTGTGTAGTCAGTAGCTGTAAATGTTGTGATTCTAATGAATTATTCTTTTCCCGGGAAGTCCTGTAAGTTTATTGAGCAACAAATTCGGAAAAGTTGCGCACAACTCTAAAACCCTCCTTCAACTGCATTTTAGTCCTGCTCTTTTTATGTTTTATACAGCTTTAATGCCAAAAATGTGTGCGTTTTTTAAAATATTATATATTATATTATTATATTATATATTAATATATATTTTTTAATATTATAAACACCTTTGATATGACACACAAAATATTAGATAACATATGTTTCAAAATTTCTTCAATTATTCATATTAGGACCAGACAGAGGCAGAATCATTTGACTAAAAGTTTACAAAACAAACTAGCACAATAATTCAGCGTGGACAAGGCATGAAATATTCATACTTGGGTTTCCTACAACAGCTTGTTCTCTCTAACACAGAAACTGCGGTTCTGCCTGAGACACCAGGTTACATCATAGCACAGCAAACTTCAGGTGCCCCCCAAGCAGTGATTGCAAAAGCAAAATGTGAGGTCATTTCATGCTCATACATTTGTTTTTATTACCCAAGCTCTGTGCTTTCCCGTAGTTTTCTCTTGGAGAGAGTTACACTGATAGATAATGAAATCACTGTTAATTTTTATTATACGGTCATTACAAAGTGATGTTATTTCCCAAAGCAAAAACATTTTCCTCTGCCGTGTGGAAGACAAAAATGTGTTTCTTGTTTTCTCACCAGCTGTTGAGTTTATTTTTGCAGGGGGGTAATGACCCTCATTAAAGGTACTAAAACATTTCTAAAGTAAGTCACTAAGTCAGAGGGACAGGAACTTTGCTACCACACAAGCACACTCAGTCTTTATCAACAGGACAGGAGGGAGAGGAGGGTGGGTGGTTAAAGAATGATAGCAGATGCTGAAAAAAAGAAAAAACATTTGGACTTAGTATAGAAACAAATGAGAAAAGATTGCATAATAGAATATAATTATGGAAATCATGCAGCCTTCTCATTGGTCAGATTTAGTAATAAAGTTAATTTCAGCATAAAGTTTATATGTTATAGATTTTGTGACTTTATCTACAAAGCAAATGAGTCACTGCTCTGATATACACACACATTTTTATTATTGTTGCCCAGCTGCGCTCACACACTGTAATGCATGACATCCTGACTGTACAAACAAATTGAAAAAAATGTGTGTACTGCACATTTAAATTGTGAAAGCAAACGCAAAGGTAGCAATAAAAGTAATTTAAGTGTGTCGTGTCTTTCTTTCATGATAATGCTCCTTTGAGAACTTTTTTACAGATGTGGAGAGTTTCCTGAGCTCTGCCTGAGAGCTGTTTTGTCTTCAGAAATGTGGTGTGGCCAAGCACCAAAGCATCCAGAATTATTTCTTGGTTAACCAGAGACATAGCAATGTCTTGAAACACTGCCTGCACTGGGGATGACTGTTTCTTCTCGATTCCTATAGGGGGAATCCTCCCCACACCCCCCACCTTCACCAACACCACCGTCACCACTACCTCCTCCTCCTCCCTGAGCCCGGTCCTCATACACGTGTAGCCATTCGCATCCCCATAACGCTAATTAGAGCCAGGTTTGTGGCTGATGAAGGGGGTGCTTGGGTGGCAGGATGGAGGAGTGGGGTGTAGTTTGTGTGTGTATGTGTATGGGAGGTGCAGACGCCTGGGTTGGAGGGAGAGGGGTGTCGTGTGTGCATTTTGCGTGTGGTTGCCGTGTTTGCTTGTGACTGCTCCTTGTAACCTGGCTGTGAAAGGTTGGCCCTGACCCTGTGTTGACTCTGACTGAGCAGGGGGGGGGATTAGTCAGAGGGGGGTTTGAGGCTTTGGGGCAGAGGCAGGGACGGGGTCTGTGTGCCGCTGCATGTCATGTGCTGGCGGGTGGGTGCTTTCTGTGTGGAGACAGGACCAATGGTAGGCCGGGCTGCCCCGTCTCTGGAGCTAATCATTGTTTACTAGTCTCATTTCCACTTCTCAGTGAGCTACTGTCACGCACAGCACCGACAGGGAGGAAGGAAGAGGGAAGGGGGTAGGGGTTTTGAGAGGTGGTGAGGCAGCGAGGAGAGGAAAGTCAGCGGTCCAACAGGCAGTTGGGGAGCTGGTGGAACTTAGGAAAAGGGAAGGGGAGAGGGAATGCAGGACTTGCGAGAGCCAAAGTGAGTCAAGATATATATAAAAAAAAAAAACTGTGGCCAAAAACAACCAAGACAAATCAGTAAACAAACCAACAAAAACATCCTCTGGGCCAACGCCATCTCTGGGAGCCAGGAGGTAACCACCGGACATTGCTAGTTAGGGATGGTGAAGTATGAAATGACAGTGTTTTCTCCTGCCAGACCACAATATGAGGAAAGAGACACTTGGAAAAATTGTCACTGTCTGACCCAATTGTTGTTTTTGTGAAAAACCTGACAAATGACAAGCAAAGCAACCATTTTCTGTGCACACCAGACAAACAGAGACAGTCTGTTTCAGACTCTTTTTCTCTACTGGAAATACTCTGGATCAGATGAAGGTTTTTCCTGATTAGAGTGTCCAGGGAGCAGGAGACATGATTCCTATTACCTGTGCCATCCTCGCAAGGGTATAAACAGACATTATTTGAACATTGTTCCAGGGTAAAGACTGTTTAACGGCTTATTGTGTTGTCACATAGCTCCACTGGGTGATGTGTGGAAAAGTGCAGGGCTGTGGAGCATGTATAAAAATGGATTTAGAACAGTTCTGTGTTTGACAGGTAGCCAGTACTGGGAATATTGGTTTAATTCTTTTTTTTTTTTTTATCCCCAAGTACCACAAGTCTTGCATCATGGTCTGCCAAGAGTCAACCACAGAGATAGTTTGTTCTTCAAATTTCGACACAGACTGAACAATGACAACAAGATTCCTGGTATATTCCTGGAGGTTGGATGTCAATGGTCGTAAGTCATACTCACTGTGGTGTTAGAGGGTGGGGTCGAGCGGGGACTAAAATAAATAGAAATACAAACAAAAAAACAAAAAAAAAACTGCATACAGGTATGAAATAATAAGATTTTAGTCCTAACTTTGAGAAGCACAAAGACAGCAAATGACAAAAATTCCAGAATACTTTCCTGTATTAATTTGGGTCTTAGGCTAAAATTAAAAGTATGTTTAACCCTTGCAGTATTCTGGTGAGAACTTGCTGTCCTTTCACGCGGTGCTGTAGTTCACCAGCATCAAGGTGCGAGGTTTGATCAGGGGTGTGCAGAAAAAGGACATGGCAACAAATCCCCATGATTCAGTGCAATGGGGATAGAGTACAGCTTACTTCTTTCACCACTATGCAAAGCGGTTATTCAGTATAAAACCATGTTTGATATCTTGTTACCCATGGATTTAATTCTAATCAAAAATCATAAAATCTACTTTTTCTTGTACAAACCTGGCTCCCCTGTCTGGTTCCCAGTCCCATGCCCCCACCCTACCTCATCCAACCACCAGAATCCACAAATATCCTGGGAACATCCCCACACATTTTTCTGACTTAAGAATTAATCATCCGAGTATTTTTTTTTTTACAACAATCCAGCCCTCCAAAATCTCGGTTTCACTGTTTCCAAAGTTGCACACAGTAATTTAATTGAGCATGAATGAGTGCTGGGCTTGCATCTGTTGGGCACAGCGTGTTAAAATTGTGAGAACAAAGAGGAGGCTAGCAGCAAAAAGAGTAAAGTTTAAATACATCATTCTTATGTGTTATTCTTTCATCTGCTCCTGATTTTCAGACTTCTACACTGATAAGCTTTTTCTTCTTCTTCTTCTTTTTTTTGCATAAATACATAAGAGGAAAAAGTTACTAGAGAAAATAGTGTGCCATAGGAAAGTTCAGTAAAGTGTTAGAGCGTAATGCAGGCTGCTGCAGACAATCACAGAGAGTTAATCTATTTTTAATAAAATTACTTATTAGCATAATGGGCATATTGTAATTCTCCTGATTTCTCTCAGTCTACAGATCTCCCAGACCGGACTTTCTCTCTTCACCTTCTGCAGGCTGCGTGACAGATTTTCACCTAATGTGGCACCCACTGACACGAGCCATGTATTATGTACAAGTATAGGGATTTTTTTTTTTGTTTCTAATCCCGTTGAGTTTTCGCGTGCTAGGAGAGCGGAGCGGGGATGAGCTTGCGTGCCATGCTGACCTGGCATGCGCGGAGCTAGGTCATTGAACTACGGCTTCCCCGGGGAGCAGGGTAGGTGGTGGGAGGGGAGAGGAGAGGACGGGGGTGGGTGGCTTGGGGGGTGGTGGTGGGGTGATGTGAGGCTGCACTGAGTGATTAAAATGAGAAGAGGGAGAAAGCACCAGCAGAAATGGCTTCCAGATGACCCCGACTCGGCGTAGACAGGCTGAGACACTGGTAGCAGACAGTTCGTTACTCGAGCCTTAAAGAAAAGGGCACTGTCCAGAAACAGGGTTGTCTAATAGTACATGCTACAGGAAGTTTAATAAGAGCAGGAAAATGAGAATTTGGCGAGGTTGGAAGATTGTGTCATGGTTGTGGGCCGGGGGGCCCTGATTCAGGTTTTATGGTTTCTTATTGTTTAGATCCTCAGTTCCACTTCCTGTTTTATTTTGTTAGTATCTTGTTTCTTGTGTGTTGTATTTAGTTTTGCTTCCCCCTGCCTCGTCTGCGTGTTTGTGTTCAGCTGTTTCCCCACCTGTTGTCACTCCCCTCATTTCCCCTCGTGTATTTAATGTCTGTCCTGGTCTTTGTCCTTTGTCGGGCCCTGAGTCTTTCACGTTTAAGTTAACATACGTGCTGTGTGTTTCTAAGTTTTCGAGTTTAGTTTTCAGTAGCTGGCCCCTGTCCAGCATCTGTCGTTTCCAGAGATTTAAATAAAGGTGTTATGCACATATCCGCTCTTGCCTGCTTCCAGCTTTGAGGTCCTCCCTGCCCTGCCTGCAGCACCCAGTCGTGACAGATTGGTCCAGTTAGGTCTATAAAGGCTAAAATAACTGCAGTGTGCAGCAGGAAGCCATGTTAAAAATCTTCTATTTTTTTTCTTAATGTTTCTTTAAACACCTCTTTAGTTTCACTGTCTTCCGCACCTTTGTCTCAGTCATCAGTTTAACCATGCAAAGTGAAAATTGAGGGGAAAATAATGGTTAAGCTCAAGAAAACCTTTAGAAGATCTGGCTCAACTGCACACTGGACGGATAGAAATATTTTATCAGTTAGGCCATGGGCTCACTGCATGATAATGGTATTTGGTATACAATTAATTTCTCTCTTTTTTTAAAATCTAAAATGGCATATATTTTAAAAGATTACTTTTAATATTAAGATAAAATCACACTGTTATATCTGTCATCCACAAAATATGAAATTTAAGGTGCAAAGAAGAATGAATAAATGATAAAGAAGATGGACAACATTACTGTTAATACAAGAATTGTATTTTATTCACCATGAATCAGCCCCCCCGAACCTGTTAATCAGTACAGCAGGCTTCTGCTATTTTACTCAAATATTTTACTTGTGATCTATTGCAAGATTTTATATACACTTAACTGTATTTATCTGGGTTAAAGTGCTGGGACAGTACCCAAAGTCTTAGTATGACACACAGCAGATCTGTCTTCACCACAGCTTCAGTGAAATAATGCTCATTGAATGATAATCATTACTTGCCAGGATTTTTATTTATTTATTTATTTATTTACTGAGTCTGCAGCACATGGAAGGCTTTAAAATATCATCTTTGGTGTCCTTCCAAAGACAGTTGAAGCAGAAATCCACTTTGAAAAGTAAATTACTTGCACATGGAGAAATTCCTCAGACACTTGAACACTACAAGGCAACACCTGCTGATTGTTTTCTGAAGATGGTTCATGGATTGAGAGGAGAATCCTGCTGAAGTTCATTTGGCAGAGATGATGTTTCGTTAAAAAAAAAGACAAACGTTCTCAGGATCAGGAGTGAAAAAGTATTTTTTCATTTATTATTTCAAAAATAGGCAGACAAATAAAGAGGATGGTCTTAACAAAGGCGAGGAAGGACGGCAGGTTCCTCAGTGTACAGAACTTATCAAAGGTTTGGACGAGTCTGCAGATGGGTCAAAGGTACCAGGAGAAAAACTGAGACTTCAAGCTTCAGCTCGTGTGCCGTGTGATTACGTTTTCCCAGGTTAAAAGGTCAAGCCTGCATGTTTTGAAGCTCTTGGGTTTATTTTCCAGTATTTTAAGGACAAAGTACTCAAAGTAATTTTCCAGAGTCATGGTTAGTTTCGCTCTCTTTTCACATTGTTCTAGTTTACATTCATCATCCAGAATTGCTTAAACTTCAACACTGACTGTATAACTTTATTAACATCCCTATAAAATTAGATTATTATGCTGTCTCATCTTTGTCTCTTGTGGATCCTGATCTGCAGTGTCACCTTGAGTGGATTATAAGGTAGCGATTAGTCTGTTGTATGTCAATCTGTATAGAATTTTATAAACTCTGCCTCAACAATAAAATTGAGCTATATTTTGCATATATGATACACTGTATATTCTCTGTACAAAGCACTCATTGCTGTTGTTTGTTCTGACAGGTTGTCATGCATGTCTTCCCTGTTAGATGTAGTCCACCATGACAGCATTTTGACTTTTGAAATCATCTCTGTACAGTTTTGCAGTGTAAGTAAGTAGGTGAAATGTAAGTAGGTTTTTCCTCTTCGGTTATGAAACAGAATGTTCCTGTTTTTTCTCTATTCTTCTTACTGGCTCACATATTTATGAGCTGCTTTGTCTCCCTCTCACACTTTGAGACAGCCTGTCCCAGGCTGGGATCTCTGCAGGTGGGGAGGCTGAACCGGTCAGATGGGGCTGAGGCAGCCAGTGGCTCAGCCACAGGTGCACTGAACATTACGTGCAGTATGGATATTACCAGTGGGTTTCTCTTCTCATTGTGTAATTGGGCGGATAATGTTCCGTGATTCCCTCTCTTTTGCACCTCATATGTTCTGCCTGAGTGGCTTGGTTCATTTTAGTACCCTGAAAATGAAGCTGGGTCAGCAAGCGGTCGGGTTACCCTCTTCAGTGCTCTAGTTCTGCTGATGAGCTGGCTGGTATTGCTGCAGCAGTGGGACGGATTCCTCGGAAGTGGGAATCCATCAACTGTTCGAGACCCCGAAGAGCCCGGCTGTGGTGTTGCTGTCTGAATTTGCAGATCAATTTACCCAAACTCCAACTGTATAATATTAGAAGGGTGAGAATGGATGATAATGTAACTATTAAAATAATCTTTGCAGTGAAATTGGAAATACATTAAAAGCACATCAAGTCTTTTTATTGTGCTGAAGTGGGAGCAAGCACAGCTCTTTTAGAGCAAAATAGGTTTGTGTGGGTGGGCTTTTGTGCTTTATGTACCACATGCCAACTTTGCACGCCACTGCCTTGTGTATCTGGAGCTGTAAACTGTGAAGCAATTGCAGTGGAGGAGAAACTTCACTAAGTCCACTGATTTCATTTGACTTCCTTTAAATCATGACAGCTGAAGGCTCAGTTCCAGCGTAGTCAAAGCTTAAAAAGCTTCTCTGGCATGCCTGTTTCTTTTTTTAAATGTATTTGATCATATTCATGAATTAATGGTTGTGATAGAACTTTTTAATGTTTTCTAGTCTTTTCATGCATATTCATAAATTATTAGCAACTCCCTTGTAAGAGGTCAGTGTCAGCGGTTTAGTTTGTTTAGTTTTTTTTTTTGCCCTCTTGTTGAAGAGACCATGTAAAATAGGAGCCGAAATCTCTCAAATGTGCGGCTGAATTGTTTATATTTGCGCTCATGAGTACAGACAGAGTGATTACAGCTCTTCGTGCAAACTGATGAAAAGCAAAACTGTGATAATTGGAGATGACAAAACTCCCACCGCCTCTTGCCCTGCGGTGTCCCTCAAAAAGGAGAGTTGTCATATTAGGTGACAGATGGCCCATGACTGCCTTACATTTCTAGGGGTAAGCCCCTGCTTGTGTCAGTGAATGTGCTTCAGAGAAAATAATAGTGTGCTTCCCAGATGGTTGAATTGATCAATTGTTCAGCATTTATGACCCTCTGTTCCAACAGCATCCTCTAATTTACACGTAGCAAATTAATCCCAGATATTTATTGTGTTCTGACTTCTTTGTGTGGTGTAGTTGATGTTGTTACTCCACTCTCTTTTGTGCATGACTACTCTCCCTTTCTCTGCATGAGAAAAGTATTGCAGAAGTCAAGCTGACATCGCCGCTTCAACCTTGATGGCCCCGTGCAGACGTTTTTATGCCACTTAGTCTACGGTAGCTCTTGAAGACAAGTAAGATCTGGGTGATAATGCTTTGGAATTCATAAAAATTTGGGATGCCCAAAGAGAGAGCCAAAAGCTGCATTTACTTATCAAATGCAATGCAAGTGGATCCTGTAGCATCATTTCAAATAAATCATCCCGCAGTTTCTAGGATTTGGTTCATTCTGGGTGTTCAGCTGCACTCGCCCTGTCTGCCGAGACCACAGCACACCCTGCGCCCCGGCCCGTGCGGAAGTGACCTGGAGCTGCTGACCTGCTCAGCTGTTTGAATGAAATAAGCTGTACAGGCGTGCTCACTTGTGTGTTCTGGTTTTGTACTGCAAGTGGACTGTCACTAACATACAGACAGACAGATAGTGTTTGTGTAGCAAGATCTGCTATTGTGATTAAGTGCTTTTATAATTGTGTTCTCATTCATGGACAGTATGTCTGAGAGTCCCTGGAATTTCAAGCTAGAAAATATATATATATATATATATATATATATATATATATATATATATATATATATATATATATATATATATATATGCACTGATTTTTTTAAAAAATTTTTTTATCTCGGTTGTGTTTTGGTTGGTTGTGTTTGGATTTTGTCTTTATAAGGCATGATCTTTGCAGTGCTACAGTCATTTGTGGGGGAATGTAAACACATAGCTGTCAGCAGAGTAATGACCATCAGCAGCCATATGGTTCAAGGAGAGAGTGTTCAAACTTGGGTTTGATACAGTAATCCTGATGTTACACCAGAAGAACAGAAGCACTGTTGATTATTCTCACCTGTGGTCTACAGATAGATAGATGCTATTTTACCATTTTACTCTTCTATGATTGGAGTGGGCAATGTGGGATATTCTGTGAGATCTTTAGATTAAAAAAAACCCAAAAAAACAAAGCACAACAGACTGTCAACGGGGAATAACCGGAGTCTTTTTTTTGCAGTGTTTTAAAAGTGCCCTGCAGGCATAGCTGTAGTATTTCTTTGTTTTAAAAGTTTCACAGCCATGTGCGGTGAAGACCGACACTGACCTTGTATTTCATGTTGGATGATATGTCTTTTTCCTCCCCATTCGATATGCTTTGTAAATTTGCCGGCATTATTATGCCGAGCTCAGGGAGAAACAGTGTTTGAGGCAGATGTGAAGATATCACATGTCACATTGTTCTGAGCAATGCAGCTCTTTTAATTTTTGGCTGCGTACAACATACTTTTCTTTTTAAAGTATTGCTCTACACGTAACTTTTTGAACGGCGTAATTTGAGACACACGTTCTACCAGGCTTCCCATGGTGGCTGACCTACACACAAACAGTGGCACCTTTCTCAATCGTGCGGTTTCTGCAGGGGAACTGCGTGATTGCTGCCTCACAAACTAATGAGCTCAAGAGAGAGAACAGTGTCAAAGTAGTCCCTTATGCACGATATATTCCATATGCTTGCTCGGAGGCCAAGAGGCACCCTATACCTCACATCTGGCACAGACCACCAATAGCTGACATATTCCTCCTCCGACCATCGGACCAGCTGCCTCTGAGGACGGAGGCTGCTCTTTTTTTTTCCTGATGTTTCCAGTTTTGTTCTGAACTAATGACAGACAGAGGCAATTAGTTTATCTATAATCAGGGAAGGTGGATGTGATTATTTTATTACCAAAAGCATTACTTCTGCCATTTTAATGTAAATATATAGAAATTGTGGATTTCCTGTTGTGGATTTCATTTTGCTCCCACGTGATTGAGTGTCTCAACTTTTTTTTTTCCCCCCTTCACTGAAAGGAGTTGAAATATCAAAGCTGTTCTGCATCGCCAAATATGAGCGGCAATATCACAGTGTTTGTCCTTCTGCAGTTTTATCTCGAGCACTTAGCAGCATTTAAAACTTTAACCTTCCTCTGAAAACATTTCTGGAACTTCACACAATTAATAGAAGCCAGTTTTATGTATGCCTGTATATTAAACTCAGAGCTAATTTCTAAAATTCTTTCTTTCTGCAATCGCAAAATCACAAAAGGTGTTGCCACATTCTTAAATATGCCTTTTTTTAAAGGTTAACTGAGGACATGGTGTGTGTGGCTGACTGCAGACAGTCTGCCACTCTGGGGTGTAGTGAGGTTACCAGAGTTGTTTTGTAAGACTTCTCTAAAAGGTGAGCAATATATCCTCCCTCTCACTTTTATACTCTCGGAGGACAAGGAGGGGATTACTTCTCTCCTCTCGTTCTCCTTCTCTGCTCCTTCGCTTTATTACTTCCGTCAGCCCTAATTTGGGTTGATGGGGTGGCTGTTGCATGACAAGACACATGTCTGGGCCCCTGCGTGAGAAGGCTGGCTTGCTCTTGCTGGGCTTGTTTTCTTTGCGTGACCATGTCCCTCCTTCTGTCAGTCCTGGCACCTCCCAGAAAGGCCCCCCTCTGACCCTGTTCATGCCCTCGTTAGCTGGCATGTGGCTGGTTTATTTGCTTTGGCCAGCTGCCCGTGTGAAAGGCACATTTTGACCACGCTCAGGGAGGGGCTATCTCAGAGTGGAGCAATGGTAGAGGTGTTTGGGGGAGCTGGTGTGTGTATGTGTGTGTGTGTGTGTGTGTCTGTGTGTACGTGTAGATAATTTAAGTGGGAGGGTGGCAAGATGAGCAACAGAAAGAGCTCTGCTCTTTGTATGTGCACAGCAGTGTGGGATTGGTATATTTGAATATGTGACCCGTGTGCCTGGTCAAAGGGAAATTTGCCCCACTGTAACTGCTTTTGAGGAATGACATGCAAAGATGGGTCACTCAGAGTTTACCGTCACAGTTGCGGTCCACAGAGAGTGCTGGAGAAAAAGGGAGCATGAGGATCAGGGCAGTGTATGTAGAGTTCACTTGTTCCCACTGATTTAATCCAGCAAATGATCACGCTAACATGCATGTTTCTGCATATGCTCTGTCCTGCCAAATTCCCCCTATTGTTTTCTGACTGGGTGTACAAATATAGATAGGAGCCAGCGGACAAAAGGATGCATGAAAGGTGGGTCCTTTCAAAGGGCTTCCCTGCACTTGTCCTTGAGCCTGAACCACGGATTCTGTGCAGTCACAAAGCGCAATGTGATCATACAGTGGGGAGTAAAACTCGTGTAAACACTAAAAGAAAACTTTAACTTTGAGGTCACTTAATCACACTGGAAACTGTTACAAAAGTGGGTCACACAACAAGCACAACAGTAGCTTTGCTCTGAACATCAGCCAGATCCAAAAAATTTTTTTAAACAAACTCTCGTAGGATGCAATCCTTTTTGTTGTTTTCTACTTATACTTGCAGCATGAGAAAGAAAAGGCTGGTGAAGTTGATAAAGTTGTCATGGTCACTGACTCTTTGAGTTTTTGTGGGTTTGGGGTTCCTTTTGGTTTGAGAAGTCATTTATGTTCAAGCTGTACATTATGTAGTCTTCTAGGTATGGAATCATTTCCTTGTGCTTCTGAGTTTTGTTGTCTGTGCTTCAAGTTCTTAGTTCAACTTCAGATGACATTAGATCAGTTAGTTCCCAGTCTTCCTTCTGGGTTTTGGTCTGTCAGTTTGGTCACTGTATTTCTGTCTTTCTTGTTCCCCCATTTAATTTGGTCTCAAGTTTATCTTGTTTCCCCATTCAGCTGCGTTTCTCTTCCTGCTTTATTTTGGTGATTGTTGTCCTCTGTGTCTTGTATTTTGTACTTTTGTGCTCTGTGTCTTGTGCTAAGCAGCACGATACCTATGAACATATGCTCTATGTACACAAAAAATGGTGATAATGGAGAATTTTGCTAGTCGCTATACTAACGTACCTGCTAATGTATGTTAACGTTATTTCCTTGTTCCGCAGTGAGAATTAATCCGATGTTCAACATTTGTTCCGCATGACTTATCTCCCAGGTTGTTCACACCCCACCTGTCATGACCCTTTGCCCCAACAGTGGAGCGCGCCCCACAGTTTGAGAGACACTGCTTTAAAATAGTGAGCAGGAGGAAACAGTGTGTGGGGTCCTTGCTGCCTGGATGCAGTTCCACTGGTTGTGTTGGTTTTACCACTTTTAGCTCAAGACAATGCCATAATGAGACTGAACCATTCAGCAGAGGTGTCTGTTATAATTTGTCAAAGTGCATGCACCACTATGCAGTTCATCACATCAGCTGCATCACTTCATACTAATCCTGTAATTCAGTGAAGCGACGAAGTGAACAGCAGCAAGATGAGCCCCATAAATCAGACTATAATGTCAGAAAAGCAGGATAACACAACCCTGCAGAATCACAAGTATGTTCCAGATTAACCTCTGCCGTCCCTTCACTCAATACCTCTGCTGGGATGGAATCACTTGGAGCTGTCTGGCTCTGGACGCTGGAAGTTATGCTCTGGCTGTAAACATAGGCAGTGGTTGTAGAATAGAAAGGAGCCCTCACTGCTCCTTGTAACTTCTACTGCCAGCAGAGAGTTGTGAAATTTTCATTTGAAGGTTTACATGTTATTGCTAATGACTGCGTCAAATATATTTAATGAACACAATCAAAGCAGCATGGTAAGAAGATTTATTTGCTCCAAATTAACATTCATCAAGCCTAAATTTTGTGGTTTGTCCAATACTATTTTGCGGAAGAGCTGGGCCACTTTTCTAAGTAATACACAAATTACTTTGAAGAGCCACATCCTTGTGTTCTGAGACTGCCATAAATGACAAACAAGACACAATAAGAATGGGCCATGGAGAAAATGGAAAAAAAAACAACAAAAAAAACAGCCTTCCTCTGCTGTTCCAAGAAACAAACTTTTCTGGTGGTCCTTCACATTAAACTGCCACTAACCCAAATGCAAACACACGGATCCAAACAACATTTGATTGGGATTGGCACGAGAGTGGATGCTTTCCGTATTTGTCTCCTCGTGTGATCTTTGTTCATTTATTTACACAGAAGAATATATTCTCACTCTTGGATGTCTAGCTGCTGCAGTGATTAGGGGCTCCCTATGGAATGAGACAGAGGAAACAGAATTTATCATGCTTAAGCAAGAGCGTGGCTAAACTAAAATCAGATCCACATTTGCCAATACACACACATATATATATATAATGCATACCTACAGTATATACCACACAATGTGTAATACAAGAGGGCTTTCCTTTGGACTAATGAATCAAAATGCTGATCCTTTTTTTTTTTTTTTTAGCGCATTAGTGTCAAAAACATTATTTAAACTACTTTTAAAGTGCAGGTGTACATATAGAGTTCTTTTTTTTTTCTATAAGTGCTTTGCCAGCAGAAAAATAAAAGTCATTCCTTCATTTTCTTCTGGTTGTCTAATTCAGGGTGTCTGGAAACTTTCCCAGCTACCATGGGGTGAGAGTCAGGGTACACCCTGGACAGGCTGCCAGTCTGTCTCAGGGCTGACACAGAGACAGAGACCACCGTTCACACCTGTGGCCAACATACAATCACCAATTAACCAATTAAGCGCATGCATGAACGAGTTGTATTAAATGGTTATTGGTTAGTACTTTATTCTCTACACTTTAAGCAGTTTCATCTATCACAGACACAAGGGTTGTGCGAGGAAGAGCATCCCATGTAAAAATCTGCCACATCAAACATATGGAGCTACCCACTGTTGCGACCTCTTGTAAATATGGGAGCAGACAAATTTCACGGCATCTATCTCTCATCTATGGCCAATTTTATATTTCCAATTAACCCAAATGAGCATGTATTTACAGCGTGGGAGGAAGCCAGGGTACCCAGAGAAATCCCACACAGGCACAGGGACAACATGCAAACTCCACACAGAAATTCCTCAGCAGGTTTTCAGACCAGAAACCTTCTCACTCTTGTTGGTGAATAAGAACAAAGGCTGCTCAGTACGTATTACTGTGCAGTATTCTTGATATGGCGGGTAGGTTTTACTCCACTAGTCCCACTGAACTCCAGCCTTCCTTCTTATTTACCAGAAAGAAGTATTTCAGTCTCATGCATCCTAGTTTGAAGGACATTTTTCTTGCATCAATTTGCTACTTTATTGGGACATATAAATGTTATCATTTGATGGGTGCTTTAAAAAGATGTTGGTGTCATCTCTATAGAATGTGTCTACCAACGCCTGCATTAACATATATGTAAATAAGCTGTAAACATGATATTTATACCCTAAACTTTGCAAAGTGTTTCTTCTTTGAATTCATTTGGAGTCATTTGTCTTGCCAGCTGATTAATGCACCTGGGTGTTTATCCGTTAGCTGGGTTCTTTTGTGGGAACGGTAAGTGCATAATATAAGCTCAGAAATGAGGCGGAGAAGTGCTTCTTTGGTGATAGTTTTTTGCAAATTTACCCACACAAATGATGTCTCATTGCTTTTTGTTTATTTACTTCTTAACTGGTAATAACAGTTTTTTAGCTGGTGGGCTCAGCCGTAAAGTACCTGCTTATCTGCAGCTGCAGTAGTGTTCCTAAAAACATAGAGCCTGTTTAGTAACTAAGGTCCAGCTTTTTACCTGTGAAGATTTTATAAGTGTGCAGCATTAAAAGCAGCAAGTGAATCACTGCCTGTAGTAAACGAGTTGTGTGAAGCAAATACCACAACTTCACCAAGTGTGAATTTTAAAGGCCCAAACAGCAGCCAAGTCAACAGCAAGCAAACTAGGCATGAGTGAATCCAGAAGGCTTTATATTCTTAACCATAGGCTTTTATATCCGTAAAGTGTGGGACCCAACTGGTCGTTATGAGGTCTGTCTAAATTGTGCTACAATGAGGGAATAATTCAGAGTGAGATGCTGGAAGTTGTCTTTAATGAAGGATGTTATGTATGGCACAAATGGGAATCTTGCGCCTAAATTAATACGGAAATTTTAAAATCACATTTGCAGCGCTTTTCCCATTTAGTCAACCTGCTGTTAAGGCTCCTCGAGAACTGCGAAATGCAACTTTTAGAGCTGCCACTTGAGCTTCTTTTGCTTGCGGTTTCATTCAAGCATTCTATACACCATAGTAAGAAACAATAAATCCCCATCTGTTTTCAGTTATTATTTGTCCGCTCTTATGGCTGAGTAAAATTCCTTTTTCCACTTTTGCGTGCAAAGTGTGCACGAAAACCCTCATACTCCGAGCATGATTGAGTGATTTTGATAAACAGTGACATTTGACGGACGGGTCCTGAAGGTGCGAGGGTTCCTCAGTTTTCCAGCTTTTCACGCTTGTGCTTCACAAAGCGGTGAGTGATCGAAGAGACTGATGAGGAGCTGCTAAGGTCGTGGGGGACAGGGAGAACCGCATTACGTGACACGGTGTTGCACATAACGTGAGAAGGGTGGACAGGAAAATGTAAGGAGGAGAAGTTTCAAATCCAGAGGTCGAGCATTCAATCTGAATGTTTCAAGGGGTTGCGCCCTTAGACACTCCCTCCCTTTCTCTTCTCCTCTTTCATGACCCCTCCACTTTCACCATTCTCCATATCTCCTCGGCTGATGAAAGACGTTGATGAACAGCGAAGACGGAGCTTAAGCTGATTTCCAGGACTCAGGAAAGGCAGTTCATCTCAGTCAAGTCCTGTGTGTTTTTGTGTCTGCAGCCATCTGGCCACCCCACCTGAATTACAGCAAGGCAGTGTGCTATTTGGAAAGTTTTTCAAGTCATGGTCAGTAACCTTAAAGCACCTTTAATATTTCCCCTGTTCTCTCGCTGTTTTCCTGTAGGAAGAGGCCTCAGTTCGTGCTCTCTGCAAAAGTAACGCTGACACACCCACAATAAATCTGCACACTTAACTATGGGTCCTCAAGTCTCAGCCTAAGTGCTTAATAGTCACACAGAAGTGGGGGTGCTCACAGGTGCCCCTCCGCTGAGGCTCATGGCCAGTGCTCCCCCACTCTGCAGTCACGCAAGCACTGCCCTACTCCTGGACCTCAGCCTGATTTTACTGCAGCCTGCAGGGAAACCAGACACTACAAAGGCCCTGGGTCCACATCAATTTCATGAACAAAGTTACTAGGAAATAAATCATTTTCAGGATTTATAAAAAAAAAAGGGGGGGTTGGGATCCTAGCTAGCATGCTACCTAGACCCTTTGAAAACAACATAACAGGGAAGCATAAAATGAAGTCCACGTAAGTTTTTAGATCTAATTTTGCCTTGTCATGCATTTGTCAGCAAAAAAAAAACATTGATCGTGTGTCAACTCAAATTTGATAAAAGCCAGTGTAGTTAACCAGTAACCAGGCAAATAAAAGATAATGATATTTCCCCTTTACACGCAAGTTTCCAGGAACAAGACCTCAGGTTTTATAGGTCATTTGAGATTGAAAATTTTGCTTTTACGGGCCAGGACTCAGTCTAGACTCCACTTAATAAAATGCATAAAAGTTCCTGTACAAAGATTGTAATAATCATACATCCAGTTAGTCTGGTCATACGCTGAACTGTGATTGGCAACTGCAGTTGTTCTTATTCCTGCTACTAGACAAATCGTCTCCCATCAAAAGGAAATTGAGGTCAGTCCAGCACCTTCCTTTCCTCTACCTGTAATTCAGTATTACATTAAAGGTATTTCATACCTTGAAATTTGAGCATGCACACTGTGTTTCTGTAAGCCACTGCTGTGCACATGATATAATACAGAGAGCAATTATACATGATTCCTCAGTCTCCATCTACTAAGTGAAACACTTTAACACATGTTTAAATTGCATTCGGGTGGCCGCGTTTTCACTCTGGTAAGAGATTTGTGGGATAGCGTGAAAATGTGACATTCCTTGTCATTTTCATTATGAAATCATCTCGACTGACACACAGAACAAAAATCTTCCCAAAGCATTTCTTGGAGATGCCTTGATTTATGGTTTTAGGAAAGCAGTAAAACTACACTCCAAATCTGTGTGGGGACTTTTACATATTTTGGATTTTGTAAGTTAATGAATAAAAAACAGAGTTGTTCTTTCCACATTCTGGCCCTGTCAGATTGTTTGCTACCGAGATTAATGCTCACCACTGCTTTCCACAGACCTATCCCAGATCGCACAGTAACCTCAGCTTACAGATGAAGTTTCTGCTTCTCAGCTTGTAACTTCTAACCTTAAGGACACACACAGGTATACCGCAGAAACCTGCTGTGCTTTGCATAAAAGGCTGTTTTGTTTTTTTGGTGCAACACAAATCAGACGTGTATGGCAGTAATTACCGCAGTTTTTGGCTGGCACGCTGCGGTCATTTAGAAGATTAATCAGTCGTAGATAAACAAACAGTCCTTCCTTTCTCAGTGTCACTCATCAAGCCTCGAGTTCTGAATAAGGAGAGACTGTATTCACTGAAAGCAGCACAAACTTTTATTGTACCAGTTTATTTCACAAAATAATTCACTTACATGTATTAAATTAATATTTTGACCTGAGAACATAGAAAGAAGTCAGTATAAAATTGCAATAAAATAAGTCCATAACAATCCTATCTTCTTCAGTTGAATCAGATCTTAAAGCTATCATATAAAAAAAAAAGCAAGTATAATAACAATAAATAATAATAATGAATAACTAGACAAAAAGTTCACAATTCCCAAAGACTGCTGCACAAACCAAGCTGCTTGCCCAGATACCCTTAACTTATATGTGCTAGTTAAATACACTAAATTTTGGAGAACAGTTTCAACATTAGGATGCCCCCAGGGATCTTATCACTATAGGTAGTCATGAGCTCATTTCTTGTTTGCCAGTTAAGCTTCCCGCGCCGTGCATACTGGTCTCTCTAGGCACAGAGTAATTATCTGAAGGCACGCAACACACTAACTGGCGAGTTCGGCCCCCAGCACTGTGCAGGATGTGAGAGACGAGCCTTTCCTTCATTTTGCTTTTACAGTCTTATGCTATCTTCAGGCAACTTGACAAGCACATCAGTCATAAAAGGTTCATATTTAATTTCTTGAACATTTAAACTCTATTCCGTTCCACTGGAGCTTTGATTAGGGAGGTCTACAATACAACCTCCAGCAATGGTTTACAAATCCCATAATCCCTTAATTTATTTACAATAGAAAGCACAGGAAATATGTCAAGCATTCAAACAGAGACATTTTACTATTTAATGATAATTTTCAGCTCATTTTGAATTTGATAGCAATAACGTGGCTCAAGAAAACTGGGGACTGGAGAAGGCTGAAAATGTAAGTGGTAGTAAAAAAAGAAACAGCTGGAGGAACATTTTACAACTAATTTGATTAATTGGCAACAGGTCAGTAACATGATTGGCTATAAAAAGAGCATCTTAGAGAGGCAGTTTCTCAGAAGTAAAGATGGGCAGAGTTTCACTAAGCTGCGAAATTTCAGAAAAAAGTTCCTCAATATAAATTTGTGAATCATTGTCTGTGATTCCTGGACCGAGTGGATGTGCCATCCACTAAGACAGATTAAAGCTCTATCAAAGTGCATTAAAATGGACTGAGGCAAGGTAGAAAACTGTTCTGTGGTCAGATGAATTGAAATCGGAAATTCTTTTTGGAAAAGATGGATGCTGCATCCTCTGGATTAAAGAGGAGAGGGACCATCCAGCTTGTTAGCAGTGCACAGTTGCATCTCTGATGATATGGGGGGGGGGGTGCATTAGTGCCTATGGTAGCTCGTGCTCGTGCACAAACATCAAACCTGTATGTATGAAAAGTATATACAGGTTTAGATCAACATCTGCTCCCTTCAAGACGTTGTTTTCAGGGAAGGTTTTGCATATTTCAGCAAGATGATGCTAAACTGTAGACTGCGGCTATTGCAACATCATAGCTTTGCAGTGCAACAGTTCATGTGCTGAACTGGCCTGACTGTAGTCCACAGCTTTCACCAACTGAAAACACTTCACGCATCATGAAATGTAAAGTAGAAAGAAGCCCCATCTAGAGTCCAACATCAGATAAGAATGGAACATTCCTCTGCCAAAAGTCCAGCAACCGGTCTCCTCAGTTCCCAGATGTTTATGGAGTGTTTGCTGCTGCCATCAAATTCAAAATGTCCTCAACACAGTGCATTTTCCCACTTATCCCATTATACTTTTTTTTTTTTTTTTGCATTTGGGGCTGTTTCATTTGTGTGAATCACATCCTTTTCTGAAATTTTTGGAATGAGTAAGACAAGATTTCGGTTAAAACATAGAAACATAGAGTCATCCTCTCAAATCACTTCCAGGCAATCACTCCATCTCCCTTGTGTGTTCTAGTCCATATGAATATTTGTGTCAGAGAAGGCAAACCAGATTAGTCATTTCATGTCAGGATAGCCAGTCAGCGGAGAAAACATGGGAAGAATGACAGATTTTTGGTACACAAAATAACTATGTGAAATAAAATGCTGCCCCCTTGTGTCAAAATATGATAAAACAAAAAGCCTCATCCATAAGTATTTGTTACAGCTGTGTTTGATGTAGCTGTGCTGCTGCTACTTTGCATGTGCATTTTGCCGCTTTCAATAATCTTGCTGGACTGATAATAGTAGATGAACAGGAAGAAACCTGTGAAAATAAAGAAGGATGTTAAGAATTTTTAATCCAGAAAATGCATAAAATGAGCTCACTGTGCGGCGTTCCAGTTGCCACATGGCAGTATGACATCCACCTTGGAAGGAGTTGAGGATGGTGAAGATGTAGTAGGAGACGGTGACCAGTGATCCGTAACTGAAAAAAGCAATGGCCCAGGTGATGCCAAAAAGGAGGAGCAGGCCCAGAATGGTGAAAGTGTTGGTCTTAGTGGAGCTCTTCTTCTGCGCTTTTCCTGTTTTAGGCATTAAAATAATCTGCCTTACAGTTATTAAGAATACAGTTAAAGTGAAGACGAACACCACGGCATAATAACCAATGTTCACCCCCTGGTGGATGGCAGCATCAGGGATCCAGCACCTGAAAAGTGGGAGTACAACATGATCCTCTGAAGAGCACGTTTGTGTTTTATCTATCAAATACAGTATCAGGCTTCCAGCCTCTAATAATCACTTACATTGTTGCTGCTGTCCCATCATTTGCATTAATATTAATGGAATCATATTTCTGGGTGGCAAGAAGAGCGATCACCACCACAGCTGGTATGACTAAAGAGAAAATCAGTAATTTAAATTCTCCTGTTATTATTATTGTTAATATGAGGGCATATGCAGCGTTTTTGGGTCAGGTCTCTCACCCCATCCTGTGATGTAAATCTTCAGCATGTAATGATTCACTTCAGTAGAGATTCTGCGTAGATTGAGGTACAAGTGTAAGGCCTGCATGAAAAACCAGGTGAAAGTGGCCAACATGCTGTAGTGCAAAACTACTGCTATGGCCACGCACGCGCCAGAGATTTTCAACTTTGCAATGCTCTCGTTTGTCAAGAAGGACAAGTTCAGGACCACCATGGCGATGAAGAGGTTCATCAGAATCTTTGTTGCCTGGCTTGCTTTCCCCTTTCTGTGGAGCAAATTAGTGTGTGTTAGAAAAATTACTTCAGTGCAGTAAAAATGAAAAATTAAAAGCTGCCCCGTATCCCTTACCTGACGAGAACGTGCATGAAGAGACCCACTACCAAGAAAAACAATGACAGTCCACAGCCGACTGATGTGATGTAGTTCAGAGAATTAACATCTGAAGCGCTTATGTTTCCGCGGGGAGGCGACTGGGTTCAAACAGGATGTGTTTGTTAGGTTTGTGTCAGTAGGTGCTGTAAGAATATGAATTCCTTATTTCCTAATACAGTTGTCTCACCATGAGTATGGCAAAAAAGGTTAGATGTGAGCACTGGCAGGTGATGGTGGTGTTGGTCTCGTTGGTGTGACAGCCGTCTGTGATCCAGAGTGGATCCCCTGGTGGACAGCAGCAGTGCAAGAACAGAAGTCACTGCTCTATTAAAGGCAGGCTTTATCACATCAGTCAGTGTGGAGAATGTGACAGAACAATTCAATGCTCTTTGATTTCTGTGGTTTACTATTAAAATAAGATTTTTTTTTGTTTTGTTTTTTTACCAGACTGATCTTTACTGGTGCCATCCCAAGACATGCACGAAGCGTTGGCGCCTTTCTTTATCGAAATAGAAAAAGAAAATCAGAACACATTTTGCTTTGAACTCAACTCGATCATTATTTCTGTTATGACATCGCACCCACCTTGTTCACATTGCCGTATTGAATGTTGATAGTTTGTGAAAGATTTTCTACTTTTGCTCCCATTTCTATCCCCATTATTTCATTGTCGAAATAGTATCTGCTCTTGCCCTGTTGGGAGTAGAAAATTGTTTACAGATCCTGGTTGCTCATTATGTTTATGCAAATTTTTAAAAAAAAATCATGATTATTATTATTAATTCAGATTATTATTAGTTTAACTGCACTCTTACCAACTGCATGTCTGGAAACAAGAGAATTCCAAGAAATGTCCCATTGTTTTTCACCGCCATGTGACCGGCCTCGCTAGGAATACTTACTGAACGAAAGGAGCCCGTCAAGGAATTACTGCTTTTGTCAACAACCTTCTAAAAAATGACAAAACAGCTTATCAGAAAAAAAAAAGTCCAAGGCCTAATAATTGCTTTAAAAAAACATGTCATGCAAACAGCATACTTTTACGTCCCTCGTTTCTGTGAAGGCAAAGTTCATGTCGGTTTGACTTTCCTTGGGGAGTTTGGCGATCAGTCCTGTGATGTTTCCCATCCTAATTGCTGCTGTGCTGGAATTACCCATCTTTTCAATAATGAAGGATAGATTTTTCATGACATTTCTGTCACACGGAGTCAGAGTTAATTTCTTGGAGCAGATTTCAAAAGTGTTCATTTCATTACTGCGATATTTCTGTAGAAAACCGAGATATTTACGTTGCTTCGTCTGCATTGGTAGGAACACTAGAGAGGGTCTCATTAATTACTGGATCTACACCTTCCAAGGATGGTTGTATACATTTAACACATGTTTTGTTCTCAAAGATGACATACGCTCTTTCGGTTACACCTGCAGAGCAAAGGCACATAGACACACGCACAGACACAAGCAGGAACTAGATTTTAACCACCCTGCTCTCTTTTCAGTATATGTTTAAATAATCCAGTTAAATAAACACCTTATAATACCTTGGCAAGCCCCCGTTTTCGCATTGATTGTGTCGTTGGAACAATTGTCAGTACTCCTCAGTCCAAAGTTCATTTTATCTTTAAAACATGAGAACATGACTTTATTAGACCTCATAAAGAAAACTGTCACTGCTATCACATTGGTGCTCATGTTGAAATTAAGAAGGCAGGTTTGTGAATTTACTTTTATCCAAGCAGTTGTGGATGTTTAAGAGGAAACCTGCAACAAAAAAACAGGACAAATAAGATCACTGGTTAGAAACCTTTCAGTTTTATGAGTGGAGGGATTCAAATGAAAATTTTAAGCAGTCGGGGAAAGTCTTACTGCATTGGGTGCCACCATTGCAACTTGTTTTGTTGTAGAGCTGTGATGGCATGCATGTATAATTATCCTCTGGCTCCTTCATCACCACAATATCTTGTTTGGATAAACTGTCTCCAGTATAATTTATAATGTATCTGTCTGTTTGACTGTCTACTTTAGCGCTGCAGTCGAAATCTGTTCCGTTACAGCACGCTAAGAAAAATACAAAACACAAAACAATAGAATCAGCAAACAGCCAAGACAAACTTTTTTCCCAACAGCCTGAATGCAAAAAAGCTTAAAAAAAAAAAAATTGACAACTGTACCTGCAGCTGTGTTGCTTGGCTGGATGTTGAAACAGAGTTTAGGTCCACTGTCCTCTCTGTAAACAGGATCTAAAATATGATGTGAAAGCACAGATTACTAAAGTTTTATTTGAAACTTTCAAAGAAAATTGTTTTTTCCTGCATTGTTTTTCAGCTTACCTGATGGAAAATATGATTTCGTTACTGTTTTGGGACTGATAAAGAGTACATTCTTGAGTGTGCAGCCTGTGAAAAATTGCAGCATTAGAAAATATGACTGAACTGTTCGAGAAGTCTCAGTTTATTTGAAGCCAGATTTTGTTGCACTTACCATCGCTCTCACACATGTGGTTGCTGAGGAAAATCCCATAAAACACGGCAAACATCCAGCGATGATGGACGTCCATTGGCAACATTATCCTAGGAAGAAAAAAGGAACCTGCACGTGAATCCTGGAGAGAACTATCTGATCAAAACCCGAGAATTAAAGTATTTTTAAGTTCCAGCTTCTGTCTGTTCTGCACTGTCGATCTTCACAGCATCCAACTTATAGTCATTAAATGTTACTGACAAACACACCACCGATGTTCTGCCTCTCTGCTTTAACTTGCAAATAAACTGCGTCCGCTTCTCATAGTTCATGTTTTCTCAGCAAACAGCTGACAGAGAGCCACGTTTTGTCACCGGCTGGAACAAAATGTACACTGTTGGTGCAAACACGGATGCTCCTCTAATATTTCATCCCAAAGTACTGAGATGGAAGCTAAAGAACGTGCTGTTTCTCAGACGTATCTGTATTCAGTTCAGGTTGGATGGAAAGTAGGTGGCTATCATTTTGGTAGTGCCTCAGGCATACACACTCAAATCTTCCTCTCCAGTAGGAGTTTCCTCTTTAATTAAGTCATACTCTTTCCTCAGCGTAAATTACTTCAACAATGACAAATACATACAATAGCTGTCTTGTCCATGCCTGATGTGATGAAAAAATAGGTTTGATAAGCTGGTGATTGTCCAAAATTAAAAATATTTGCTTAATATGACTAATAATTAAGGTTCCATAGTTTTTCAATAGATTAAAAATCATGCAGAGCAGAGAAACTTTTCTCAGCCCCAAAAATCTTTGTTGGAAAGTCGCGTCAGCGTCCTCGGGTTTCCAAAGACGCTCGGTGTATAGGCTTATTTACAGTTGTGATCAGAAGTTTGTATACACTCATCAGGATATGAATGTCATGGTAATTTGGGGTTTTTAATGATTTCTCTGAACGATTCTTTTTCCAGGATGTTACACTTGTACAGCATACATATTTAATGACTTTAAAAAAAAGTATTGGGTGCACAAGTTTGAATTTATCTTGGACTTTCTTCTACACATAGGTTCAGATATATTTATACACCCCCACTAATATTTGGTTAATTGTTCCTTAGCAAGATGCACCTCATCCAGATGCTTTTGGTATCCCTCAATAGGCATAATTCTGGCTGGATATTTGACCATGCTTCTTAGCAGAATTGGTAGAGTTAATTTAAATTGTCTGGTTTCCTGGAACAGATCTGGCTTTTAAGCATAATTTTCAATAGGATTGAGGTCAGGACTTTCCAAAACCAGTTTCGATGTGTGTTTCCAAGTTTCTAGCTGGTGATTTGAGGTGAAGTTGAAGAATTTGGAGGCAGTCCTCCTCCTTCAGTGCTCCATCCACTTTGTGCAATGTACCAGTACCACAGCAAAACAGCCAGTACCACCACCATGCTTGACAGCTGGTTGGTCAGAGCAGTGTTCTTTCGTTTGAAAGCCTCATCTGCACTCCTCCAAACATAACTCTTGTCATTGTGGCCACATAGCTCAATCTTTGTCTCATCTGACCGTAAACCTTTTCTTCAGAAGACATTTGGCTTGTCCATGTGGACAGCTGTAAACTTCAGTTGAGCTTGAAGGTGCCGATTTTGAAGCAGGAGCTTCTTTCTTGGTCAGCACCCTTTCAGCCCATGGACAGTGACACTGGTATTCCAGCAGTTTCCTGTTCATGGCAGGCTCGAGCTTTGGTGCTCCCTTACCAGGTTTCTCTCATCTGAAGGAGAAAGTTCAGGTCTTCTTCTAGACCTTGGCAAAGTGGTGATGCATCCAAATAATATACGTACAATTGTTTGAACTGATGATCTTGGAATCTGCAGTTGTTTAGAAATGGCTCCGGGACACCTTCCCAACTTTTCTAAATCTACAATTCTCAGTCTTAGATCTTCACTGAGTTCCTTGGACTTTCCCAAGTGGTTCTGAGTACATATATTTATACTTTTGACCCTGCGTGGCTTAGAGAAAATCCAAACCTTTGACCTTCACTGCAATAATATCCATATCAAACCTGATTTACAGTCACACTAAAGATACTTTAACTGTGATCGTGTTACCATACTTTAATTTTGACACCCGTGGGCATAATTGAAAAGCTCAAAAGCAATTATTGGCTTGCCTGAAGCTCAATGCAAATGCTGACTGTTTATTCCTGTCATACAAAGCCATGCTTGTGGGGCTGTGTGACGCAAGGGAAATAAACAAATTACTTCGCAGAGCTACCAAGAAACGAAAGCAAATAGCGTGAAGGTGCCCAGGTAGGTTTGCATTTTTGTACTGATACGAAGTGAAAATCTTAATATGTAACTGGACACTGAAACAATGGTGCATTTGTGTTCTTTAAGTAAATACGGCCACTTTGATGTGCAAAACGCAACATTTCTAAAACCTCATGTGACAGATTTTCATAAATTTGAAAAAATATCTTTAAAAGTATTAGCACGTACTATTAATGTCTCTACTGCAACTGTGTAAAAAAAAAAAACTCCTGTAACTGCAGACTACTATAAAGATATACAATAAAAGTCTATAATAAACAAATTACTATAAATACATTAGTTAATCGGCCCACCTGTCATTCAAAGGGAGCCTGAGTCACTCCACTACTAGAAGGCAAATTAGTACACATGAAAGTGTATATTTCTTAATACAGTGGAGAGCTTGATAGTCATAATTCAAATATATCCACTTGCTAAATTTGTTGTTGAAGGCAAAATGACTTATCATAGTTCATGTTGGGCTCAAGAAAAAAGACAAGATTAAACAGCTTTAATGAGGTTGTCAACCAGTCAGTCTTTCTGGTAGGCCCTACATGGAAAGGTTCTCTCAATATTCAAGCATTTTTACATGATGTACTTTCAAGCTACAGCTGTCGTATCCTGTTACATTTACATGTGATGTGGTTTTTGTTTCATGGAATTTCTTGCTACGTGCTTCCTGCCTCAAAACCACTTTAAATTAGCAACCAGATAGGACTGAACATGAAGTCCAGAACTGTAAAATGTACTGATGCTGCCCCCTAGTGAAGATTTGAAAGAAAACATTCATGTACATAAGTCACAGTTCTTGTTATTATGTCTCTAGCCATCTATCTATCACTACGGTGAATTAAAAACAAAAACAAAAAAACCCCATCATGTTAAATGTAAGGATTGTTTCAAATACCTTGGATGAAAATCCTTTGCAGTCAATGACTGAAGTCTAGAAACAAATGCTAACAGCCAAATGCAACCAACTGTATATCAGGCTGTGATTTCACAGTTTTCAGTATTACAGGCCTGTCCTGATAATGTTTGGTCTGAATCACAACACATCTTAATATCAGAAGAGTAAGCTTTCCTGATGATCTTTTTAAGGAAATTAAACATGACTTTTAATTTGTGGTCATTTTATAGTCTAATACTATAGAACCTTACTTTTTAATTTTTGTTTATTCATTTTTATTTTTTTGCTATATTATGTATTGTATTTTTTTTTATTTACTTTTTGCCTTTCACATCTGTAGTGATTCATTGTTGTTTTTATGCTTTAGGTTTTAGGGTGCTGTGTGAACCTGATTGTGATACATTTTATGTATACTCACCAGCCACTTTATTAGGCACTCACTAGTACTGAGTTGGACCCCCTTTTTGTTTTCAAAACTGCCTTAATTCTTTGTGGCAAAGATTCAACGAGGTGCTGGAAACACTCCTCAGAGATTTTGGTCCATATTGATATGATGGCCTCACACAGTTGCTGCAGATTTGCCAGCTGCACATATCTGTGAAGCCAATCTTCTGTTCCACCACAACCCAAATCTGCTCTATTGGACTGAGATTTGGTGACTGTGGAGGCCATCTGAGTACAGTGAACTCATTGTCACGTTCAAGAAGATACTTTGAAATGATTTGAGCTTTGTGACATGGTGTGTTATCCTGCTGGAAGCAGTCATCAGAAGATGGGTACTCTGCGGTCATAAAGGGGTGGATATGATCAGCAAAAATACTCAAGTAGGCTGTGGTGTTTAAACGGTGATCAGTTACTGAGAGGGGGCCAAAAGAGTGCCAAGAAAACTATCGCCCACACCACCAGCCTGAACCACTGATACAAGAAAGCATCACCTTTCTTCCCCATTCTGATTTCCGAGTTTGAACTTCAGCATGCCCACACAACTAAATCCACAGAGTTGCTGCATTGTGATTGGCTGATTAGATATTTGCATTAATGGGCAGTTGAACAGAGGCTGATGAGTGTATAATTGTGGAACTACACGGTAAGCAAAATCCTTTTAATTTGGTGTGTGGGTTCATATATTTTAAAATATTTTGTGCATCATGGCCAACATCTCATGAATAAAGGAAATGCCATCCAAAAACATGAAAGACCTAGCCAAATAGCACTGTAGATAAACTCCACTATAACTCAGCCTAAACTGATGGATGACAGAGCCTTTAGAGGAACAACTCGAGCTCCTCTGTGGTTGTTAACGGTCTGATAATGTCATTACTGCCAGCCTGCTAGCACGCTAAGCAAATTAGGGCCCCACCAGCAGCCCTAAACACATTTAAGACCCAATCGCAGCTCTGAAAAGGCCTGGACGGATTCATTGATGGAGTTTTTATTGACAGCTTGGAGTCAACTCAAGTTATTGAAGCATGTGGTCGGTCTGGTGATGTCATTGTTGTACTCATTAAGTGCTTTATGGCCATTAGTTGACCTGTTAATGCTGCATAATGTGGGCAGGTGAGAAAACAAACTTCTCCACCCTTTGAGCAGGCGTTGCCTTGTTTAGCGTGGAAGTGTA